>PISX010017966.1:0-41959 GCA_004024625.1 Mellivora capensis | reverse complement strand
AAACCCTCAGGTTGTTTTTCAGAGTCCATAGTCTCTCATGGTTCATCTCCCCCCCAATTTCCCTCAACTCCCTTCTCCTCTCCATCTCCCCATGTCCTCCGTGTTATTTGTTATGCTCCGCAAATAAGTGAAACCATATGATAATTGACTCTCTCTGCTTGACTTATTTCACTCAGCATCATCTCTTCCAGTCCCGTCCGTGTTGCTACAAAAGTTGGGTATTCATCCTTTCTGATGGAGGCATAATACTCCATAGTGTATATGGACCACATCTTCCTTTTCCACTCGTCTGTTGAAGGGCATCTTGGTTCTTTCCACAGTTTGGCGACCGTGGCCATTGCTGCTATAAACATTGGGGTACAGATGGTCCTTCTTTTCACCACATCTGTATCTTTGGGGTAAATACCCAGTAGCACAATTGCAGGGTCATAGGGAAGCTCTATTTTTAACTTCTTGAGGAATCTCCACACTGTTCTCCAGAGTGGCTGCACCAACTTGCGTTCCCACGAACAGTGTAAGAGGGTTCCCTTTCTCCACATGGAGGGGTTGTTTTCAACAGTTGCAGTGGGAAGCTGTGGGGGGCACTCCCCCAGTGGAAGTCCACCCAGCTGGCAGGGCACATCAGGAAGAGAAACGTGACTGACCATGGGAAATTAGTGCGTCCTCCAGAGAACAGTTTGGCACTGTATATAAGAATCTTGAAAAAAGGCATAATCTTTAATCCAACGTGGCTTTCCAAGTGTTTTCCCAATTTATTTACAAAGTAATAATGTATCCACATGTTCAAAAAAATCAAAAGGTGCCAAAGGGATGATAATGAAAAGCAGCAATCCCATGCTTTGTTTTTTTCAGTCCTCTAGGCTTGATTCCAGGCTTGCAATCCTAGGCTTGATCTTCCAGCAGTTTTTTCCCCTCTGACATTTATCCCCATATTTTTTCTATAACCATCGTGTTTATGACAATATCTCTTACATTTTAAGACAATATCTATTCACTTCTTGGGTCCACTGCTCCTGTCTTTTCCTCTCCTGTGATTCTTTCACAGGCTTTAGTTAGGGTGATCACCAGGGCTTAGAATGTTGTTGTGTTGACATTGTTTACTTTGCTATATTAAATCCTCTCTCAACAGCTGTGTTTTTTCCCTGAGTTAACAATTGCCTTTTTTTCTCACTTACACGGTTTTCTGTATATTATTGACCTTAAAAATAAAACTGTCATTTATTTTACCAGCAAGAATGGGTCCATCCAGGAATAGCAAAGAGCTGCACTTGATGATATGCAATCTAGAACAAAGGAGGGGTTTTATAATAAGAGAGAGAGGGGAGTTGGGAGGGGCCGTTATGAGCAAAAAGTTCAGTGGAGTAAACTGGGAGTTTGGAGTCGCTTCTCATTAGCTGAGGTATGACAGTCTCTCATTGACTGGGTTGTTGCTGGGCAAAGAGAAAATCTTTCTTGCACTTGCTGGGGTAGTAAAGTACAGACATCTTCCTATTGGACGGGCAAAGGCAAGAAGTGGTAGTCCATGAAAGCACCGTCTTTGGCCCCATGACCCCATTTCAAATGAGGTATCCTTCATTCAGTTTCACAATAGTGATCCTTAATTATTTCCCAGTGCTCTTTCCATGTGCCATACATGAACATGAGCCCCAAACTCTGTGACAACATGATATCCAAAAAACTTCACATCCTGCAAAACTGTGTACTAAATGTCACAGAGCTCATGGGAAAACATGTTGAAAACAACTTCTCAAAACCTGTGCAACTTTATAATCAGAGAAGAAACAAAAGCAATAATTCGTACCTCACTGAAAACCCAGGTGGGTAGCTCAAAAAGGCGGAACTTAAAAGATGTGAAAAAAAAATGGTGTCTGATGGGTGGGCACTGAGATGATACAGATGGAGGTGGAGTTCTGAGCACATTTAAAATTTTCCTTAAAGGTGGAAAGGATTCTGGGGAGATGATGAGGGCAGATGACAGTTTGCTTTTTTTTACATCTCCCTGAATCCCCACATTAACAAGGCAGGACAACCCGACAACAAAATCAGCAACCCATGGTCAACATTTGCAACAAAATGAAGTTACAAATTATTTTCAAGAACCCCAAGACTCGAGTGAATGGGGACAAATGACCAATACCCCTAAGCCCTGTGTCATGTCCGTGTCTGTGAGGGAAGGAGCAAACAAAAACACGGAAGCATCTGATGGACCTAAGAACAAGGTCAAAATAGTCAATATGTGTTCACTGAAGAGCAGAAAATGTCATTTTGAAGTCAACAGCTGAAACTGAGTGGGCTTTGGTCAATCTGATGGAGGGAGTGAGTGAAGTCTATCTGCTATGAACCCTTGAAACTGATGAGCCAGGGCTCACTTCTAGGACAAGGCCCAAACCTGAGGAGAATCTGCTGGGAGTTCAATCAGAATCCAGCAAGATAGGGACAATAGAAATGAGGGAAAGAGAAGGTCCAGATAAGCAATGCGAGAAAAAACAAGCCGTTCTAAGAAGGCAAACCTCCATATTTTTGAGTATTACATGTAACTAATAGAAGAAGATAGTGTACAAAATTTAAAAAACTATCCTTAACTATATCTCCTAATGTGTAAATAAAACAATTTCATATAAAACTGTGAAAAGTATTAAAGTCATACCAAGTCTAAAGTCATCCCATGTTAAGATACTATTTTGAAATGACAAGAGCAGAAGAACAGTGCCAACAGTAAATGAAAGTGTGCTAGAAAGGCCTGATCACAAGATAAATCAAAACCATCACTTACTATTTCAAGATGAACCAAAAAGCATGCCGAAAACAACAGAAGATATGAAAGAACAACATAAATCAAGTCATAAAAACTAAGAAAGGATTGAACTCAAGAAAGAATAACATATTGACTCATATGCTTTAAGCTCCATTACTTACACGGTAGTCTCAGAATAGCAATCCGAATATCCCACCACCAGTAACATGGTTGATAATCGTTAATTTGGGGGGAGAGAGTATGTCCCCCATTGAGCTTCCCCCATTTGAAAACCATTATTCCATGTCTACAGTATCAAAGCACATAGCCACAACCACGCTGCACTCTCTCCCCAGTTGGATAATAACTGTTACTTAGTTCCCAGGCCTATTGTCAGTGTTTCCCTGGCCATACTGGTTGTCTGAATCATGTTCTCTAATAGTTTCATTAAGAATGAGTTAAGTATAGGCTCAAGTATAGAGACCGATGAATAGCCTCTGCTCATGCTCCGCAGACCTGGGATGGCTGTGCCTGGGAGCTGCCCCACCGCCTGAATGGGAAAACCCAGACGTTCCTGGACAACACCATGTACATCATTGGAGGGGCTGTGCTCCTGTTCTCAGACTTGAGGACGTATGAGAATCACCTGGCAATGTTGAGAAAAGCTGAACTCCAGACCTTACCTCTGGAAATGATCATCGGGTGATCTAGAGCTTTCCTAGGAAACTGCACTTCCATAAGCCAACTCTGATGAGTCCCAAACTTTGAGAATCACTGGTCTAAATTTTACAGTCCACAGGTCTGTAGTGAACTGACACTTCTGAAGGCAGAGATGAGCTGGGCCTCTCTAGATTCTAAGTTTTGCTTAGTGGAGAGTGGAGAACACAGAGGAAGCACAATCTTCTGGGGGGCAAACTCCACATTTCCACACCACTAGTAAATACAGTCACTTGTGTACCGAGAACAACAAATGGTCGCTGGCTCAGGTGATATGGTCAGTTGGAGTAGATAAATATTCTATATTTACGCTGTCTCATAGGGCATCCACTAGCCGCATGTGGCTACTGAGCACTTAAGATGTGGTTAGTCAAAGCTAAGATTTAAAGTAGGTGTGCAGGATGTTGAAAAAGAAACCCAGAGTTGGTGGCCTCACAGTTCTGGACTTCAAGCTC
Organism: Mellivora capensis; assembly: GCA_004024625.1. Classification (NCBI taxonomy): domain Eukaryota; kingdom Metazoa; phylum Chordata; class Mammalia; order Carnivora; family Mustelidae; genus Mellivora; species Mellivora capensis. Next base: position 38,053 of record PISX010017966.1, on the reverse strand, counting down.
TATTAGACAGCATAGTCATCAAGACAGTATGGTACTGGCACAAAAGCAGACACATAGATCAATGGGACAGAATACAGAACCCACAAATGGACCCTCAACTCTATGGCCAAATTATCTTTGACAAAGCAGAAAAGAATGTCCAATGGAAAAAAAGACAATATTTTCAACAAATGGTTTTGGGAAAACTGGACAGTCACATGCAGAAGAATGAAACTGGACTATTTTTTTTTTACACTACACACAAAAATAGACTCAAAATGGATGATAGACCTACATGTGAGACAGGAATCCATCAAAATCCTAGAGGAGAACACAGGCAGCAACCTCTGTGACCTTAGCCACAACAACTTCTTGCTAGACATGTCTCCAAAGGCAAGGGAAACAAGAGCAAAAATGAACCACTGGGACTTCATCAAGATAAAAAGCTTTTGCACAAAAAAAAAAAAAAAAAAGCTTTCACACAGCCAAGGAAACAATTGACAAAACCAAAAGACAACTGACTGAATGGGAGAAGTATTTGTAAATGTCTTATCAGATAAAAATATCTTATCAGATAAATTTGCAGATAAAAATCTGCAAATAATTTATTCGAACTCAACACTAAAGAACAAATAATCCAATCAAGAATTGGGCAAAAGACATGAACAGACATTTCTCCAGAATGCAAAATTTCTAGAATTTTCCAGAAATGCAAAATTGCATTTCTCCAAATGCAAAAATGCTCAATACCACTTGGCATCAGGGAAATACAAATCAAAACCAGAATGAGATACCACCTCACACCGGTCAGAATGGTTAAAATTAACAAATCAGGAAAACAACACATGTTGGCAAGGATGCAGAGAAAGGGGAACCCTCCTACGCTGTTGGTGGGAATGTAAGCTGGTGCAGCCATCTGGAAAACAGTATGGAGGTTCCTCAAAAAGTTGAAAATAGGGTCACCCTATGATCAGCAATGGCACTATTAGGGATTTACCCAAAGATACAAATGTCTTGATCCGAAGGACATCTGTACTCCAATGTTTATAGCTGCAATGTCCACAATAGCCAAACCATGGAAAGAGCCCAGCTGTCCACTGACAGATGAATGGATTAAGAAGAAACGGTACATATATACAACAGAATATTACTCAGCCATCAAAAAAATGAAATCTTGCCATTTGCAATGACATGAGTGAAACTAGAGAGTATTATGCTAAGCAAAATAAATCAATCAGAGAAAGACAACTATCATATGATATCACTCATATGTCGAATTTAAGAAACAAAACAGAGGATCATAGGGAAAGGGAGGAAAAAATAAAACAAGACAAATTCAGAGGAGGAGACAAACCATAAGAGGCTCTTAATCATAAGAAACAAACAGGGTTGCTTGAGGGAAGGGGGATTGAGGGGTAAGATCACTGGGTGAAGGGCGTTAAGGAGGGCACATGATGAATGAGCAGTAGGTATTATATAAGACTGATGAATCACTGAACTCTACTTCTGAAACCAATAATCCATTATATGTTCATTAATTGAATTTAAATTAAAAAATAAAGTAAGTGCAAAAAGAAAAGAATATATTTAATTAATGTTTTGTTATTTATTACATGTTAAAATGATATTTTAGAAATATTGTATTAAGTAAAATGTATTATTAAAATTAATTTCACTTTTTTCTTTTTCCTTTGAGGTTACTAGAAGTACCCCCCACCACCACCGACCAGGACCAAAATTATTTATATATTTTCCTATTATCCTTGAAGTAGCCAGAAAGAGGATACTATTTCTTTTCATGTAATTTGATCATGGAAAAATATTCTGCAAGCAGTAGGTCATTTTGCCTGATTGAAGGTTACTGAAAGTTTTTAAATGAGTCATGTGACTCACATTATATTTCTATTGGACAGTACTGTTTTAAGTCAGTATGGTGTCTGGGTTTTAATGATAGAATTCCCTGATCTCAGAGTATGCTCCTTCTGGATAGTACCAGTGTGCCAAGAGTCCCTTCTTCACTGCTGTCATAGTGGGGTAACCAATCGTAATGGCCCCTCTAGAGAAAAGAGGAGATAGGTCTGACCCAGCTCACTCATTAGTCCAAAAAGCCTGCCAGACATAAAACCCTCACAATATGGAGAGTCAAAGGGCATAAATGAATTAAGAACTAAAAAGATAATAGAAACCCAACAACATCCAAAGCTTGTGACCATAGAGGGCTAGAGAGTAGCTCCATCTTCTGGTGTCCAGCTGCTACCTATTCCCATGGGGAAGGGGAGAATGGGGAGGGATGCAGAGATGGGATGAGGGAACTGGTACCTCAGCTCTAGACAGGACATGAGCAAATGGGGGCCATCACACTTTCTCCCTGGAGGGGACCTTGTCCCTGATATAAGCCAATCCAGTCAGTCTTACCTGCAGTGACTTGAAAATACATTTTGGAAGAGTTTGTTTGTTTGTTTGTTTGTTTGTTTTAATTTAAAGCAAGCCTTATTCAGGTTCTTTTATCATTGGCCCAGATGCCAATATAGAAACGATGAACACACTAACAAAATTCTTTTCAAATGACAGAAGAAGCAGAGATAAATGTGTAGGTTATTTGGGAGCATAACAAATTTTACACCTAGAGAAAAGTGTAAGGAGAAGAGATTCTCACCTTGTTAACTAAACTAGAACTGAAAATAAACATTCAGATGTGTCCTGCCTTCCTGGCTGCTTTGGGTGCCACAGCACCCAAAAACCCTAAAAAGATTCTAACACTCCTGCCACCCTCCCCATCTTTTGGGGGAGCTCGTTTGAACTCCTCTGCCTGTCCCTTCTTTCCTAGCGGTTTGAGAGACACCCGCCACACCCTGACGAGCTCTCTGCTTGAATCACAAGATGCTGGGGGTCACCCAAACCTAGGTCTCAATTCAGTGGCTGAGGTGACTTCACTGACGGACCCAAACTGTAACAGGCAAGAGCTTCAGTTCATAGCACACAATCACCACCACCTTTGCAAGAAACAAACAAAAAAACACATACGAGCACAAAAACTCCCAAAACCAAAATAAACCAAATCCTCAACTTTTCAACAAGTGAAGTTCATAACATCTTGTCAGGCCTCTGCATCAGGGGTGACCTCATTTACCCAGCAGAAGGAACTGGACCAGATGGGAAGTTATATGAAGTCATAGAGAGGGAGACCGTACTTGCCGCGCTCAACCCAGCTAGCTCAGAGGACAGCCTTCAGGGCGTCCTCAGCCTCTGAGTCTCCTTGCACCAAGTTCTGCTACACCAAAGGTGGCAATCTAGTTTAAGCAGCCGTGTGTCAGAGAAGTGACAGGTAGGCTTCACAGTCTCATACTCCAGGTGGCAATGCGTTTTTCCTCAGCCACACAGGTCAGAGGCCAGAGAGTCTCCCAATTCCACCATTTTTGTTTTACTTATTGTGGATTTTCTGACAGGAAATGGGAATTTGGTTGATAATTACCAGGCGTATAGATAAGGTTTCCTCATTAAAGTCTCATAAAACCGTGCAAATAAATCAGTGCAAGTGGAGAGAGAAAGAAAATCTTCTGTTTAGACTTTTTTCCATGACCGTTTAGGCCAATTATTTTTCCCCTTCCAGCCCAGTGACTTTATTTTCAGCAAGCACAGGACTTGATAATCAGAGGAAAGAATTTAGAGACCTCACAGAACTTTTCTGATTTCAAGTTAATGGCTTGGTATGTCAAGGCCAGGCCAGGCCTGGCAGAATAAATTATGGGAGTGCAGCTGAGGAAACACAGCAGAGGAAAGCCATGTAATACATGTCAGCAGATAGGATAGAAACGTAAATAAATACTGCAGTTTCAAGGAGATCCAAGGGGTCCATTTTGCCTGTCCTGGAGATCAAAGCTGTTAGGGTCACAGGAGCAGTGACAGTCCCAATGGAGGCTCCACTAGAAATGGAAAGAGACCACTGTCCCCCACCCCCTCAAGCCCCCCGCAGGGTGTGTCTTCCCTCTCTGAGCTTTTCAGCCCCGCTGTAGGGAGCCCTGTGCAGCACCGTTTCCCGCAGGAGCTCCTCTTTGGGCATTTGCCAACTCTTCCACAGGCCTGGGGCCTTTCTGATATCTTTTTTTTTTTTTTTTTTTTTAACCACCATTTCTCTGGTCCCAAGTCCTGGCTTTGCAAATATTTTGCTTTCTCCAGAGTCAGTCTGACCAGCCAACCAGAAACAGTGGTGTTACTGGATCCGTGGCAGTTAGCAATGGCCTTCGAGGTTTTACCCAAGTTTCTGAGAAATAGCGGACCCTTGGGATGTTATGACCTTTCCCAGTGGAGCTGGGACCTGCCACCCACTTCCTCACCAGAATGCCCTGGGAGAGCGAGGACAGAAACGCACACTGAAGCCAGTTGCTAATTTCAGACTGAAAGGACTCCAGATTATTCCTAAACCATGTTATTAAAATGAAGAGACCCAGGGCCGACCGCTGGGTGGTAGGGTGAGAGACCAGCCTGGTTCATCAGGGACACGGGGTTTCCAGAAGCTCGGACCTTCAGTGGGAAAACCGGACAGACCCAATGTTTTCTCGCTTCTACTGAAAACCCCATTTCCTCTTGGCCAACTTTCTAAGCGTGCTTCCCAAACAACGCCTTTTGTGTGTGCCTGTCACGTGCCGCCTCTGCCTTCAGATGACTCCCAGAACAGCCTCCCTCCGACCCAAACTGCCGGATACTGTTACCAGACAGTCTCGGTCTCCGCGCGACTTCGGGTCCCCTACCCCCACTCCCCCAGGGTGCAACCAGGAGGGTGCATTGATGCAAAGAGTAAAGAAAGTCCCAGAGGCAGGACCACGCCCCCTTTTGTTCCCTGGCCACACCTCCAGCGCCGGGCCCTGCACCTTCGAGCTTCTGACCCAGAAAGTTCATTTCCATATAATTGTGGAAAGCCTCCAATTACCCAGATAACTTTATTCATTTCCCTCTCAGTGTCGTCGCATAAGGAGGTGTGGCCTATTTTTCTCTCTTCTCAGAAGTTTTCATGTGCCATATTCAAGTTCTCTATTTTAGGAGTTTTTCATTTTAGGACTCTGCAAGAGGAGGACCCTGGGCATCATCTCTCTAGTGTCCGGATCTATCTACCTTTTGTCTGCAGCTGAAAACATCCGGGCAAAAACACAGTCCTAAATCTAAGTGTCAAGAGCCCAGAGTGAGTCCCTCACTTCCTTGAATTTTCATGGAAGTGACAGTGAGACTATTTTCATAGGTTTTGAAGCTATACATTTGAGGCTTTTCTTATCTGCCATGTATTAAATGGATCCCCTCCTTCTCTTAAGGGTTGTGTGTGACACTGTAGAGGAATGATATCGTTCATCCCAAGTAGCTTAACTATCCACCCAGATAAAGTACCCAGCAGAATGTCGTGCCCACTCTGGGGGAATGTTCGTTGAGTGACTATGTGAAGGTTTGATTCTGCTATCCGCTCTGGCATTCACGCTCTTGTTCATACTGGCTATGAGCTCAGGACTGATGAAACGGGGAGGAGCTTTAAGTCAGATCTCGAGCAGACAGGAACTGTTGGCTACTCACGGGAAGGTGTCTGGGATTCCAGCAGGAACTCTGGTTCCGCCGTGGATACGGGTCATACACTGTAGACGCTGCTGCAGCGGGGACAGGCTTTCAGCATACACAGACCATGAGCCTGTTTGCCTATATTTGGACCACTGTGCTGCTGAACAGACAGCCAGGCCATTCAAACCCGAGAGGCTGGCTGTGTCTACAGGAATATCCACTTGGTTACATGAGTAGCACAATTCAGTCGTGGGAACAAGATTTTTCAAAACTTAAAAAACAGGAAAGGAGACAAAAAGAGCAAGTTTACTGCAGAGAAACCCGGCAAACGCTGCTTTAGGCAGGTGACCAAGGTCAAGAGCCATAGTCATATATTATGTTGAGATGCAACCTTAACTTCATGTGATGCAAATGGCACATTTGTGACCTTCCTTTCAAAAAACCTACAATCCAAAAAAAAACCAAAAAACAAACCTACAATCCAGTCTAATCATGGGAAAAACATCAAAACAAATTCCAATAGTGGGACATCCTACTATAGGCCCGACCCAAACCCCTCCAAACTATCAAGGTCGTCAAAAACACAAGGACAGCCAGAAGCTGCCACCGTCAAGGGGAGCCCAAGGAGACAAGATGTCTCGATATAAAGTGAGATCCTGAGTGGGATCCCAGAACAGGAAGAGGATGTTAGGTTAAAAACTCAGAAAATCTGAATAAACTGTTAATAATAATATATTATTAATAAATTATTTATAAATAAATAAAAATAAAATAAAATAAAAATAAAAATAAAATAAAATAATTATTAATAAAAAAGTTAATAATAATGTATTGACACTGGTTCGTCGATTGTTGTAAAGATAGCATACTAACACAAGATAGTGACATAAGGGGAATTGTGTAAAGGATATAGCATATTCCTATATACTCGATACTAACCATCTTTATTACCTGCTTTACTTTCCTGTAAATTTAAAACTGTTCTAAAATCAAGTCTATTAATAATAATAATAATAAACCATACATAAGGTAGTGGAGCTAGTTTGCCAAGGGGAAGGATCAAGAATAAATAAATAAATAAATAAATAAAATTTGTATTTTTTTATTTGTTGTACCCCAATGGACCTTGAAGGCATTAAGCTAAGAGAAATCAGTCAGAGAAAGACAAATACTCTATGAACTCATTTTTTAAAAGATTTTATTTATTTATTTGACAGAGATCACAAGTAGGCAGAGAGGCAGGCAGAGAGAGAGGGGGAAGAAGGCTCCCCGCTGAGCAGAGAGCCCGATGCAGGGCTCGATCCCAGGACCCTGAGATCATGACCTGAGCTGAAGGCAGACGCTTAACCCACTGAGCCACCCAAGCGCTCCAGTCTATGAACTCATTTCTACGGGGAACTTTTAAAAAAAAAAAAAAAAAAAAAGCAAACAAACTCACAAGTACAGAGAACAGATGAGACTGGCGCGGTTGCCGGAGATGGGGAGCGAGGGGTCAGACAAAATGGGTGATGAGGGTCAAAGGGTACAAACTTCCAGTTAAGATTAATAAGTCCTGGGAATGGGATGTACTGTATGGTGGGGGGAAAAAAAGAATAAGTAAAATACCACCATACCCTTCAACAAGGAAGCTAAGGAGGGAACACTTAATAATCTTACTAAGTTTAATGTTTTTTTCTTTACATAATGTGCAAAATGGTGCTTTATAAAATAAGAAATGAAAAAGTCAGACACAAAGGTCCCATATTGTATGGAGATTCACCTGTAATTTCCAAAGTGGGTAAGTCCACAGATAAATAAAGTAGATTACTGATTGCCAGGACCAAGGGTACAAAGGAACGGGGAGTGATGGCTGATAGGTCTGGGCTTCCTTTTACGGTGATGAAAATGTTCTGGAATTAGAGGGACGTGATGCTGGCACAACACAATGAGTGTAATGAATGTCACTGAGTTGTTCACTTTAAAACGATCCATTTTATGTGAAGTGAATTTTACCTCCATCAAAAATCATTCATGATGATGAAATAACTTAATAATTTTAAAATACAAAATTTTTAAAGAAAATCAATATGATATTAGAGTCATGACATGTAAATACTCTGCTTTTTGCTTATCTGCTATTTATTCTTTGTCAGAATTCTGAATGTTAATTTAGATTATAAAACTGTAAATGACCAGCTAGAATACAAGTCATTTTCATGTGGGAAGAAGTTAGGTTGCCATTGTTAAGTCCAAAAGAGGGTCTAAGCCCAGAACCAGAACCTGGCTGATGTCATCAGCCAAGGGACTGGCCCGACTTCCCAGCCTCCACTTGGTCCTTCAGTGACTGGGGAGTCTTCAGCAGTAACTTGAAGCTGGTTGTGCCTACTGTCTTTGTTTGTAAACCGAGAAAAGAGAGCCAGGGAGAAAATTCCCAGTGTTCACAAGCAAAACATGAACTCGCCAGCGTGTGTGAATGTGGGTAGGGGTGAGGGAGAGGAGTGGGAGAGCTGGTGCAGGGGTGACTGCCCCCACTAAACCGCCTCTGGGCGTCACCTCCCCTAAACCCGACGGGGGTCGGAGATGGGGGAGGTGTGCCTTGCTGCAGGCGAGGTTTGCCGGGCCACAGGGCTCCCCAGTTTCTCCAGACACTTAACGCTATGGAATGGGATCAAACTGAATCTGGTGTCTGGTTGCCAGGATTCTCCTCCCTTTCCTGCAGCCTCTCCAGGCAGGAGAGGAAGGCCAGCGCTCTGGGGCCGCAGCCCAGCTCGGACATCTAAGGACTGCAGCGTGCGAAGGGCGTAGGGGAGAGCGATGGGCCCCTGAGAGATGGCAGGTGCACCTTTCCCTGCTCCCGGGCGCCGGTTCCTGGCCCGCTGATGCTGGGTGACGGTGGACGGACCCCACCGGGAAGGTCACTCCACACCTGACAGGTGCGCTGCCAGACCGCGGCAGGAGAGAGCTGTCCTTTCCCACGCAGGTGTTCGCTTGCCGCAGGACCGTTCCAGGGGGAGGGGCTCAACGGGACAGCTGCTGCCTCCCAGACTCTTTTCCTTCCTCACCCAGCTGTCACCGAGGTCCAAAGCAAGGCAACGCCTCCCCACGAAGGGCTGCTATTACCTGACTCAGAGCTCCCCCTTCTGTCCCTCCGTCTAAGCACTAGGGCTGCCATGAGAGAAAAGCAAGCCATCACGTTCAGGTTCAGGTCTAGAGGCAGACGTGGAAAATCTTTAGCGCCTTCGACAATGACGAGAGCTAACAGAAAGCATGGCAGAAACGGAGTCTGGCACCTATTTACGAAACCCTGCGAGAAGTATTTATAATTCATCTCCTGAAATGTGCCTCGGAGGCTCGAAAAGCTGCTAGATTCTATTTTAGACTTTTAAAATGGCAATGGGTTATAGTCAGATACCATGGAAGTCGGAAAATGTAGGCCCTTTAAAATAAAAATAAAAATAATTTAAAAAAAAGATCTTGAACATTTCACATACCTTCCTCCTAACCTAAGACAACATAACAGGGTGGCGTCTTTATTTATTTATTTTAATTTTATTTAGTTATTTGACAGAGAGAGAGAGAGAGAGAGCTCAAGCTCGCGGAGTAGCAGGCAGAGGGAAAGGGAGAAGCAGGCTCCCCGCTGAGCAAGGAGCCCGACATGGGGTTCCATCCCAGGATCCTGGGATCATGACTTGAGCCAAAGGCAGTCACCCAACCAACTGAGCCACCCAGGCGCCCCCAGGGTGACGTCTTTTAAATATGGCTTTCCAGACATGTTCGTTCATTTATTCAATGAATATGTGTCTGGCGTTTAGGCTGTGCGGGATTCAGGAGGTGATGGGAATCCAGAGATAAGGGTCTCCCTGCTGCCCTAGAGCGACTCAATTGGGCAACACAGCTTCGAGGAACTACAGCCGACTGCAACGTACCCTACCGAGGTATATTCCCAGTGTTCCAAGAACACAAGTAGGAGGGATGAGTCCTCCCTTGGGAGGTTAGGGAATGTTTAGAGGAGAAGGGACACCCACAGCTGAGCCTGGAAGGACCTAACCTAACCTGGAAGGACCCAATAGGGGAGGTTGAGGCAGACCCCAGGCCCTGAGAATAGGAATACCAGACCAAAGAAGGACCCCAACGGAGCCAGTCCCAGGAACCTCAGGGAGCTCTGTTGGAGCGTCTGCAGACGGAAGTCTTCTGTGTCCCAAGAGTGGTGTGGCACTCACATGATAGAGTGAGCCTCAGTTCAGACCCCTAAGCCACCACTGGTTACGCTTCCCCCTCCCCCACACACACTCTCAACCCCCACCTGCACACACAGATGGTGTATCTGTTGTGCCGCTTAGAATCGAGAGGTCTCAACAGGACGCAAAGGTCCCAAGGCAAATAAGGCAGCTTCCCAGGGGTCTGCTAACATCTCAGAGGGAAACTCGACCTCCTTCCAGGTCTTCAGGCTTCACTTAGGGGACTTCCTCTGCGCTTTTCAAACTCTACTCCTTCGGTCAGTACCCTTCCATAACAATGTGCTTACTGGGAAACACGGAAGTCACAAAGTAGGAACAGTGTAAGAGTCTCATTTCTTACAAAGCTAAATAAATTCAATTTTAAAATGTGCCCTCAGTCTTGACCACAAATATTTCCCCTTCTGCAGGGAGGTATGCAGTGTTGCATGTCCTTTGTTTTGTAACATGATGGTAAAATAGAGGACAGGATTTCTTAAATGCCTTTTTGTGACGAAACTACAATTTGGCCAATTTCTGCCAAGCTTTCCGTTTTTGTTTTGAGTTGTTATTAGTTGATGAAATCTACTAATTTCTGGAGATCATTGCATGGGTCATCTGGAGCCAGAGTCATGGACTCTCTCTCAATGTCCTCGCCCTCCTTGGTCAAAAGTGAACGAGGCCTTTGACGAAATCGTGAGTTACCTAAGATGCGTTCGCACGGATGTTTGCCAGGACGGCAGAGGCTACACTATAGTAATACACTATAGTAATAGTAATATAGTAATATTGTAGTATAGTATCACTACAATATAGTAATACTATAGTAATAGTAATACACTATGGTAATAGTAATATAGTAATATTGTAGTATAGTATTAGTACAATATAGTAATACTATAGTAATAGTAATACACTATAGTAATAGTGATATAGTAATATTGTAGTATAGTATTAGTACAATATAGTTATTACTATACTATACTATAGTAATAGTAATATAGTAATATTGTAGTGTAGTATTACTATAATATAGTAATATATAGTAATAGTAATACTATAGTAATAGTAATACACTATAGTAATAGAGTAAGCCTAAAATCTCAAAGGCTTGATGCAAAACCAAACTCATTTCTTATTTCTTACTCCCATTACACCTCCAACATAGGTCAGCAGGGGGCTCTACTCCACAAGATCACTCAGACCTGGGCTGATGGGAGGCGCCACCCCTTCCTCGTAGCTGCACATGGGAAACAGGCGGCCTCTGAAGATGCCATGAAACGTGAGAAGAGGCCTGGGGAGTCACACGGCGGCTGTGACAGCCAGGCCTAGAAGTGACAAACCTTGCTTCTAACAGCATCTCCTTAGTCAGCCATGGAGGCCCAGCCTAATAATGAGAGGACTTTCAGTATGTACTAACTTAATGCTTCTGCCAAACCGGGACTGTAGTGGGAAGAAGAAGCTGATCCAGTAAATAAGGGCATGACTGGAAGGCCTTTTGACTTCCAGGTGAAAGGGTTAGTGCCCTACCCTAGAGGCATCAGAGAGGACAAGGGAAAGACCAATGTTTCAAGTGTTGCTTTAGAAAATATAAGCTAAACCCAGCATGAAAGACAGATTTCAAGAAGGCACAAGGGTGAGGAAGACCAGTTCAGAAGGTGTTGTAACAGTCTCGACATTTAAGGGCTGTGTGTCGTACAAGGAGACTGAAAAGTAGAGATGAACATTACATTTTCTGTAGAAGATCAATTACGTGGAATGTCAGGATTGGAAATCCAGAGTTTGGAGTCAAGAGGTGATCGGTGAGACCATAAGAGCCTGGGGAGACAGAGAGGGAGAGAGCAGAGGGTTTTAAGGTAGAGAGCAGAGGGGTCCACCCAGAGCTGTGCTGCCTGCCCTCCCTGGCAAGCAGGGACTGATGAAGCAAGAGAAGTTGACTCCCTCAAGGAAGGCAAGTGCTGAACAGGCAAGGTTTAGTTTGGGGCATTCTCTCTCTCTCTTTAAAGGTTTTATTTATTTATTTGAGAAAGACAACATGAAAGAGAGAGAGAGCATGCAAGCAGAGAGGAGGGGCAGAGGGAGAGGGGATCCCAGGACTCTGGGATCATATCCTGAGCCGAAGGCAGCCATGTAACTGAGCCAACTGAGCTCAGCCACATGACTGAGCCAACCAGGTGCTCCTGAGCATTCTCTTTCTGGAAATTCCATATGTAATCTTAGGATGAAAAATTAAGGGACTGAAAATTAAAGTCAATATTTTTATTTCTGTACAAATCTGGGGCTTTCTGTGTTTTCCCATTTATCTCATACAAAGATATGTTACCTTTAAAATAAGATTAGAAACTCCTGTTTTTAGTTTAAAAAGGGGGGGGAGGGAGTCAAGTTTAAAGCAAGTTTCCATCTCCATCAACTGTAAAACCTGTCATTCTTCCCTGGAAATCACATGCAGTTTAGTCCTGTGACTCCCATCCTGGCACACAACTCCTGGGAAACCAAGCACCCAAGGGAACTGGTTATGATGGGTTTGAAGGGGTGAACACATCATCATCATCACACGTACACACACATAAACACACACATCACTGTTATGGGCAATTCAATGATTCCGTCAGTCTTTATCAAATCACTCTCTGACCCATAAATTGAATTAGACTTACTGTTGAGAATAGAAAACATTACATCCACTGCATGGTCTGAGGAATTTTCCTTTTCTAGTCTTTCCAAACTCTCTCTTTAGGCCACTCACCTCTGATCTTTATTTCATGAAGCTACTCTTTAAATGCCAAGTGCAGGGACGCCTGGGTGGCTCAGTTGGTTGGACGACTGCCTTCGGCTCAAGGTCATGATCCCGGAGACCCGGGATCGAGTCCTGCATCGGGCTCCCAGCTCCACGGGGAGTCTGCTTCTCCCTCTGACCTTCTCCTCGCTCATGCTCTCTCACTGCCTCTCTCTCAAATAAATAAATAAAATCTTTAAAAAATAATAAAAATAAATGCCAAGTGCAAAATGTGAGCTCTGAGGCACAAGACAAGTGTAACCTGTTCAGAATATAAACGAACAAGCAGAATTGTCTTCCTGCTATTAAAAAAAAGCTCAAAGTGTGTGTTGTACCGGCAGAGTTAATAGCCTTGTCTTCATATACAGAGGATGACACCCTATTAAAAACACAGTGTTTTGCATCTGAGTGTTTGATATTCTCCATCCAGGAGTCACTTTCACAGTCTCCGATATCAACACCCATGATAAACATAAGTGATTAGAAAAAAAACCCCAAACCCAAACAGATGTGTTGAAAAATACTGACTTTGGATGTAATCAGACTGGAATGCAAAAACCTGGTTCTGTCACTCCGTCATGAGTGACTTTGGGCAAGTCCCTGAGTCCTCTGTGCCTGTTTCCTAATCTGTGAAAGGCCAACAACAACCCTCACTGCGCGGGCCATCTGCAACTACTAAAAAGAGATAAGCATGTTAAGTACTTAGCCCCATGCCTTGTACATAGCAAGCCCTACCGTTGAGGAACCCCCCTCAACATGTTTCCTTACAGATGAGAAAGTGAAACCAAAAGTTTCAGTGACAGGACAGGGCTCAGAACCCACAAAGCTACCGTGATATGGCCCTGATTCCCTGAAGCCCCTGAGGCTGATAGATGAGCTCTTGCATGCTGCTAAAAGACTTCATCCGTTTTGGACATGTGGGGTGGGTGAGGCAGAGTGAGCCTTCAGAGACCAGGGCACCAAGAGCAGCAGCATGGCCAAGACTTTAGTCAACGCTGGCAGAGAAACCAAGGAGCAAGATGGTTCTAGAGATGCCATCACCAGGCTCTTGGTGGGATTTGCCCATTGCTCCGGACCCTAGGGCTCTGTCATATTGGGGATCCAGCCGTCTCAAGGCCATGGCTGAATAGCCAACTCGTCTTCCTCCTTCTGCTTATCCATGCTTCTGCCTATGCTCTGCTTCTCTAAACTTCCCAGAAGGGGCTACCGACATGGCAGGCACCAAAGGCATCTTATACCTAACTAAAGCACACTCATTATCTGAGAATATGTCTCTTTTTTTTCACGGTGGTGGTGGTACAGGAGAGTGGCTAAAATGTTTCTGAAGTTGCTGACCTTCAATGAAAGTCTGAAATATTCAGACCCATACTACAGGAATAAAAAGGATCATAAGAAACTTCTATGAACAGCATGCCAACAAATTGGGCAACCTAGAAGAAATGGAATAATTCCTAGAAACACACAACTTACCAAGACTGAATCATAAAGAGACAGAAACTCATAACAGGCCAATTACTAGTAAGAAGATTAAATCAGGAATCAAAAACCTCCCAATAGACAAAAATCCAGGACCAGATGGCTTCACTGGCGACTTCTACCAAAGCAGTTATAGAAAAATTAATACCAATCCTTTTCAAACATTCCAAAATATGGAAGAGGAAGGAATACTTCCAAATTCATTTTATGAGGCACTACTCCAATATAAAAACCAGACAAGAACATTATAAGAAAATTGTAGACCACAACCCTGATGAACACAGATGCAAAATTTTTTCAACAAAATATTTACAGAGTGAACTCAATGATACATTAAAAGGATCAGAGACTATGATCAAGTGGGATTTATTTCAGAGATTGCACAATATCTACAAACCAATTAGTGTGATACACCACATTAACAACATGAAAGGTAAAAATCATAGGACCATTTCAATGGATGCAGGAAAAGTATGTGACACTCAATAAAGCGGGCATAGAGATACCTCAGCATAATAAAGGCCATATATGACAAGGCCAAAGTTAACATCATACTTAATGATGAAATACTGAAAACTTTTCCCGTAAGATCAAAAGCAAGACAAGGGTGCCCACTTTCACCACTTTTATTCACCACAGAACTACTAGGTTAGCCAGAGTGATTAGGCAAGAAAAAGAAATAATCCAAATCAGAAAGGAAGCAGTAAAATTGACTCTATTTGCAGCTGATGTGCTATCACATACAGAAAAATCTAAGGACTCCATCAAAAAACTGTTAGAACTGACAAATGATTTCAGTAAAGTTGCAGGACACAAAATCAATACACAAAAATCAGTTTCATTTCTAGATACCAACAATGAACTCCCAGAAAGAGAATTTAAGATAACAATCCCGTTTACAACAACATCAACAAGAATAAAATGCTTAGGAACAAATGTAACCAAGAAGGTGAAAGATGTGTACACCAAAAACCGAGGATACTGGTGAAAGAAACTAAAGGGGACACAAATAAATGAAAATATATGCTGTGGTCATGGATTAGAAAACAATATTGTTAAAATGTTCATACTGCTCAAAGCAATTTACAGGTTCAATGCAATCCCTATAAAAATTCTAATGGCATTTTTCACAGAAGTTTTTTTTTTAATCCTAAAATCTGTATGGAACTACAGAAGACCCCAAATTACCAAAGCAATCTTCCAGAAGAACATAGAGGCAATGCATTCCTGATCTCAAACTGTGTTACAAAGCTATGGTAACCAAAATAGTATGGTATTGGCATAAAACAGACACATAAATTAATGGAGCAGTATAGAAAGCTCAGAAATAAATTCATGCATATATGGTCAATCAATTATCAACAGAAGAGCCATGAATATACAATGGGGAAAAGATGGTCTGTTCAGTAAATGGACAGCTCTGTGCAAAAGAATGAAGCTGGACCCCTCTCTCACACCATACCAAAAATCAACTCAAAATGGATTAAACACTTCAACATAAGACCCTGCAGGAAAACAGAGAGTAAACTTTGTGACATTGGTCTTGGCAATGATTTTGTTTTGTTTTGTTTTGTTTTGTTTTGACATGAAAAACAGAGTCAACAAAAGCAAAAATAAACAACGGGACTACATTAAACTAAAAAGCTTCAGTGCACCAAAGAAAACCATTGACAAAATGAAAAGGCAGCTTACGGAATGGGAAGAAATATTTGCAAATATCTGGTCAGGGGTTAATCTCCAAAATAGACAAGGAACCCATATAACTTAATGCAAAAATAAATAAATAAATACACAACCCATTTTAAAAAATGGGAAAAGAACCTAAATGGACATTTTCCTAAAGACATGCAAATGGCCAATAGATACACGTGGAGGTGGTTACCATCATCACCTCATGGAAATGCCAATCAAAACCAGGATGAGGTTATCTCCTCACACCTGGTAGGATATCTATTATAAAAAAGAAATAAAAATTTATATATGCTGGTGAGGATATAGGGAAAAGGGAAACTTTGTACCTGTTGGTAAGAATGTAAATTAGCACAGCCACTATGGAAGTTTCTCAATAAATTAAAAACAGAACTGCCATGTGATCTAACAATCCCACTTCTGGATTGTTCAAAGGAAAGGAACACATTCCCAAAAAGACATCTGTCTTCCTATGTTCGTAGCAGCATTACTCACAATATCCAAGAAACGGAAACAACTTAAGTGTATGTGGACAGATGAATAGATAAAGAAAATGGACACACACACAACAGAATATTATTCAGCCTTAAAAAAAGGAAATCATGTCATTTGCAAAGCAGTGGATGAATCTGGAGGCTATTATGTTAAATGAAATCATCCAGAGAAAGACAGTGACACATGGTATCAGTTATATGTGGAATCTGAAAGAAAGAAAGAAAAGGGGGGGAGGAAGAAAGGAAAGATAGAAGGAAGGCCGGCAAACTACAAACTAACTAATAAACTAACTCTTAGAAATAGAGAGGAGAAAAGTGGTTTCCAGGGGCTGGATGTGGGGAAAATAGGGAGACGTTGGTAAAAGGGTACAAATTTTCAGTCCTTAGATGAATAAGGTTTGAGGATCTAATGTATGATATGGTGACTAAAGTGATAACACTATACATTATGTAACTGAAATTTGCTAAGAGAGAATTTAAATGATGTCACCAAAAAAAAAGAAAAAATGATGTATGCAGGTGAGGGAAGCATTCGTTAACTCATGGGGAGGGGGGTCCTCTCACAATGTACACATACGTCATCACACTTTCTCTTACAATTTTGTCAATTATACCTCAATACAGTTGGAAGGAAAATATTCATATCCTTATTTATTCCTTTAATGGAGAACAATTAATTTGGGATATTCTGAAGTTGGCCACTGATTGCTCTGATCTCATTAACCAACTAGATATGCAGGTGACCAGGAAAAGAGTGACTAATCTAATTTCAATTTCTATCTAAGGACACATGGGTGGCTCAGTTGGTTGGGCATCCAATTCTTTTTCTTTTTTTTTTAAAAGATTTTATTTATTTATTTGACAGTGAGCAGGGGTAGAGGGGTACAAGCAGGTGAAGTGACAGAGAGAGGGAGAAGCAGGCTCTCACTGACCAAAGAGACCAATTCGGGGCTCAATCGCAGGACCCCAGGGATTATGACCTGACCCGAAGGCAGATGCTTAACCAACTGAGCCACCCAGGGGCCCCAGCTTCCAATTCCTGATGTTGGCTCAGGTCACAATCCCAGGATCGTGGGGTCAAGCCCCAAATCGGGCTCTTGCTCAACAAGGTTGTGCTTGAGATTCTCTCCTTCTCCCTCAGTGCCTTCCCCTGCTCATGCTTGTGCTCTCTCACTCTCTAAAAATAAGTAGATAAATAAACAAACAGACAAATAAATAAATCTTTTTTAAAATTCTATCTAAAATAAGCCATTCGCTGATTTTTTTTTACAATAGGAAAGATAATGGACTGAAAATTTCTGAAACATGAAATAAGAGTAACTATATGATTCTAGGCAGTGAGCAATACCACTTGGGAATTTTGAAAGTTTTCCATTCTCCCAGTCTTCACTGGGCCGATTTCCTTTGACTATCTCCAAAAGACATCTGATCTTTTTCAGTTTCAAACATATACTCCATGTAAACGTCATTCAAGAAAGTGGGTTAGAGAGCATCTTTGACCCAATTAAAATCCATCAGGGCGGGGCGCCTGGCTGGCTCAGTGGGTTAAAGCCTCTGCTTTTGGCTCGGGTCCTGATCGCGGGGTCCTGGGATCGAGCCCCGCATCGGGCTCTCTGCTCAGCAGGGAGCCTGCTTCCCCACCTTCTCTCTGCCTGCCTCTCTGCCTACTTGTGATCTCTGTCTGTCAAATAAATAAATAAAATCTTAAAAAAGAAAAAAATCCATCTGGGCCATCTCAGAGGGCAGGAACTGGGATGTGATTTAACAAGGGAACATGTCATCAACTGGACGGTGCCTGATTTGGAGGAGGACGGTGAATCCAAGCCGGACATGGGGAAGGAGCTCAATGAATATTTTCAGGAGTGTGGCTTGGCCAAGGGCTGAACACACAAGTCCAGAACTCAGAAAAAGAGGTAAGGCCGAGTCACCAGGTATTGGCAAGCTTGATGGGGCACAAGACAAGCCAAGCTAGATGGGGATGACAGGCTGAGACGTAGTCAGAGTTGCTGCCCGGGGTCCAGGCAGCAATCCCTCAACTAGATTCAGCCTCTCCTAGACAATTCTCTCTCCTTGGCTCTGATTTCTTTGCCCACCAACCGATCTGCTGACAGTTTATTTAAATGCCTAGGTGAAATTCCAACTGGAGAAGAGACAGGGGCATAAGCATTTTGATCCCTGGAGAGAGATAAATATTTGGGAAGCACTGAAAAATGTTAATTGGGAAAGAACTTCAGAATCAGTACCAAGAAATCTCTATTTCTCCATTGTTGTTTCTCTTTGTACGCCTTCCAGAAAACCAATGGATTTCAGAAGCCACCATGAGCTTTGGGGAACGATTTGCGGGAAGATGAACATCACCACAAAATCTGACCCAGAACGCCGGACTGCTCTCCTTTAAACACTTTGTGCATCTGATTTCCTCTGTGACATAATCTCTCCTAATCCCATTTAAGATCACGGCTTCTGTTCACTTTTCAAGAACTCTGTAAAATAAACATTTCAGCAGATGGGACTGTCTATGAGCTTGGTCTACCCTGCTTCTGGGTAGAGCTGCTTCAGCGCCTTCCCTAGGCTGGCTTTCTCATCCTAGAACCCTCTGCTGTGCAAACAGGAAGTAGAATGCGCATCACGGTCCGTATGGGGGGGGGAGGGGAACATTTAGAAAGTCACCGCGCTAGCTGTGCAGCAAGACAGCAATGTTAATTATAATTACCTTGCTCCTGGCATGGAAAATACTAAAATGACCCGCACAATGAGGATGTCAAATTGTCTTTTTTAATTCGACACTTGCTCTGGGAAATGCTAGGAATCCATGACACTTACAATTCAATACCTAAGATTACTAAACACAAGTTCAGACAGGGCTAATTTAGAAATTATTGTCAAGATTCACTGAGCGCATTCATAATTTGGGAGGGAAAAAAAGGTGTAAAACTGAAAAAAGCCCCACAGAGGCACTATGTACATGGTTCCCCCATTTGGAAGCTGAATGGAATGTCAAAGAAATTTACTTTATTTAGACTAAAACTCACAAAGATTAAAAGACGACTGGGGTTCAGAAGTATCTGTGGTACCGAGCCATTTCCAAGGAAGAGATGCTATTTCTATGAAGAAGAAGAAAAGTCTAAATAATGGATCTCCTTTCTTTCCCAAGTTTTGGTAAAGGACAAAGAATTCACCCCCAAGTTTTTGTGTCAAAGTGGAATTTTTGCCTGACACTCATGTTGACATTTTTCTGCACATGGACTAAAACTGAGACAGGAAGTAGTAAAAGATGAAAGGGCCAGACCTTGAGGAAACCAAAATCTGTCCTAAGACATACTCAAACTCGAGAAGCCTTGCATCTATCCCAAATCATCTTTTATCAGAGAAAAAAAAAAAAAAAGAAAGAGAAAAACTCAGTGAAGCACTTTTTATCTCGTAAATAAAAAAACTTTATTTTTATTTTTGCGGAGACACTTGGTCCTCAGTACCTTACCCGGCTATGTGAAAATTCTGACCCGTTTCAAGAGACTCTCTATAGGAAATACTAGTAATCAGAATATGGGAAATAAAGGCTTTTTTAACAGGATATGACTGATGCAAACCAAAGCTACTGGAGTAGAGGGAAGAATGATTTAAGAACACTGCATGCAGCATAATGACGAACTAAAACCTGGCCAAGATCAGATAAATTTTCTTCGGGGAAGAGAAAAAAAAAAAACAAACAGAAAAAAACCTGTGCATTAAATCATAAAGTTGAGTTTTCAGTTCAGTAGCTCGTGTTTGGACAATGGCAAGTTCAGGCTCATTATGAAGGTGGGTGTGGTGCTGAAGCCAGGTTGGTTGGCGGGGGGGTGGGGGGGACTTTAGAATAAGAAACCATGTGGCATCTGTTAACCGATGACAGTTCCATAAGTGCCCAGGAGAAAGAACAGGCTGAGGGAGGCATGACAGGCGTGAGGCAGGCCTTGTTTTTGAGAGCTTTCCACGCAGAATTCCAAAAAGGAAACAAAAAACCTGGACCCATGTGCCCTCCAGAGAGGCTTTCTTTCTCTTCACAGAAGGGGTTGACCAGCCTTGGGACAGAGGGACACCGGAAGTTTGGAATCCTGGCAGCCAGTCTCCTCCTTCCCAACAATAAACCATTAAAATGGAGTTGCTACTTGTTTCTGACATTCCTGTGACCACTTTAAAGAGAAGATCTCTCCATTTCAGTCCTCAGATTACCAGCGCAAATGTCATAAACGCAGAGCGTGCCTGGGGCGGAACTGTAAAGCGGGCCAAGTGCATTTCTTGGGTGGCCCCAGCTGTCTCTACTGGAGCTGTTTCCAGGAGGTTTCCTTCCTCTCTGCCTCCACATGAGTTGGGGTCTGTGTGTGACCTCCGGGGACAGTGGGGATCAACTCATGGGTATGGATGTGCAGGTCTGGTGCCGGTGCTGCCCCCCCCCCCCACCACTCTGTAAGTGCAGGTGGAGGGCACATCTGGAGAAAGAGTCATTTGGGGGGGGGAGTGGTCATCAGGGGAGGGAGCCCACCTTCTAACTCTGAACTTGAAATTTGGAGGGAGAGCCTCAGATAGGCAGAGAGAGAGACCGAGGTTCTCTGGGCCACAGATCTTGCAGGATGGGCATGCCCTCTGAAGACAAGCCAAGAGCAGGAACTAAAGAACCCAGACAGGGTGAAAAGTCTTGAGCTCCGCCTTTGGAAGCAGGGTGTAGAACATTGCTTTCTTTTCCACCTGATTCACCTTTTGACGGTGTTTGAAGGGTCCCAGCCGACAGTAGCTGTATTAAAGGAAACACGGGGAAGGCAATGGTGTCCAGGCTAGGGCAAGGACTTTGAAACATGCACAACACACCCGTGTGGCCAGGCACAGCAGCAGAGTTCCATGAAACCAAAGAATCCCGGCAGAGGTGGAATCCTTTGGAAAGGGAGCACAGCTATCCCTCTCGGCACAGACATTCTCCTTCTGCGCCCAAGCCTTGATTTCCGAGTTGGGACTCTGATTCTTGGTTCTGGATTTTGTTTTATTAGGGGAGTGGTGGTTTTACATTTCAGGCTCTTTCCCCTATCTCCTAACAAAACCTGCTCCTAAAAAAAGAGAACTATGTATTCAGCAAACACAGTGTACCGGGCTCTGGGTAAAGTTCTAGAAGCGATAACACAGCGTTCCTGGGGTCCTGCCTGCAGGGAGCCGAGACTCCCACGGGGGAGGGCTACCTCCCCTGCCTAGTTAGTTCTAGTCACAGCCTTATCTCTGATTGTGAATGGAAACATTTTATCCTTCCTTAGGGGAATCTCTGATGTCAGCAGCAACTGGGGGCCAGTTTTCTGGACCCTAAGATCTGTGCAAGGCCAGTTTTGGGCACAGATCCTGGCTGACCGTATTCCTGTTCACTGCTCTATGACACTGGTCGAATGACGGTGTTTAGCACATGACCAGGTGACTTGATCTGTTTCCCTGTGAGTAATTAACAGGCAGGAACTTGCTGGGCCCCGACCGCCAGGCTCTTAATGCCACAAAGTCAAACCTCCTAACAACTATTTGAACAATATCTTGCCCACTAACAAATTGACACAGGGCTCACAACAGATTGGGGGTAATAAATTATATTAAATTACAATAACTTCCCTAGCCTTTGGTAAGATAAATATTCTAATAAAGTCTTATTCTGAAAGACTAAGCTAAAAAGTCATTGTTTCCCTCCAGCACTCCCTCTGAAAGGCAACACCCAGCCTGGAAGAAAAGGCAGAACTTGGAAACAAAAACACAAAGGTCACGTCGCCATAGATACGCACGGAGAACCCGGATATCCATCGTCCAGGAAGCAAAGTCAGCCTCCCCATCTTCTGTGGAAGCCTTTCCTATGCGCCCCAGAACCAGGGCCATCTCAGCCTTGGGCTCCGTGCCCGGGCTACCAATATTTCCTAGCTTACAAAACCTGCAAAATTAAAGGAAAAAAATCACTGCCTTCAAGATGCAAGAAGAAAACAACATCACGGAAATGGATTGGGGTCAACTGCGCCTCTATCGTATTAGTTGCTACTAATACGATACTAATAAGACTGGGGGCTTCCACTCTGAGCTGCTGGGAGTCTGAGATGGACGTGTGGGCAGGGTTAGTCGTCTTCGCCCTGGGTCTCCACGACCATTTTCTCTCTGTGTGTTTGTGTCCTGATCTCTTCTTTTTATAAGGATGCCGATCCCATGAGGTTATATGGTCCATCCACATATCCTCATTCTACCTCAGCGACCTCTTTAAAGGCCCTACCTCCAAAGACAGTCCCATGCTGAGGTCCCGGATGTTGGAGCTTCAACATATGAGCTTTGGGGAAGCATGATTTTGTCCCTAAGATGTGGAAAATACAGTATGTCCCTGTGATTATTACATTTAAAATTCACAAAGCTTTTTATTTACTTGAAAACCATTTGGAAGTTAAAAGTTCTTACTTTAAAGGATTCTCAGGTGTGTTCCCAATGATTCTTTAAAAATCATGCCCAACTGTAAATTAGATAAGTTACTTTAGGCAAGTATTCGCAGAAGCGATTCGAATTTCTAGCCCACCGTGCTCTTCCAAAGTGCCCCTCGTGAACTCTGCCTGCCTGTCTCACACTGGGATGTCTATGTGACATCCCAGCCTCAGGGGGTACAATCCCCTCACACCTGCTCGGCAGGCATCGTCCCCTCGTCCTGAGGACAGACACATCAGTTGCTCCGGTCAAAAACGAGGGAGTCCAATTCTGGATCCTGAATTTTTCCTGAATTTTCTATAGAAGGTAATCCTGTGGCTCTGATGTCAAAATACATTGATATCTGCCCATCAGTCACCCCCTCCACTGTGTCAGTATGAGTCACCGATGACTCCTGCCTCATCATGGCTTCGGTCTCCTACTGGTCTCTCTGTCCCTACCCTTGACCCTGTACGGTCTATTCTCAAAACAGCAGCCAGAGCAGTCCAAGCAAATGTAAGTCAGGCCATGTCAAAGCCTGTAAGGCTCCTCCATTTCACTCAGAGTAGAAGCCAATCTCCATAGCCCACAGTGTCCTGGCTTCCTGCTTAGCCCAAGCTCCCCACTACCCAGTCACAAGGGCCTCCTTGCTGTTTCTTCATGCTAGGGAGCTCTTGCTGGGGCAATTCCCTCCCTCTCCCTTGGCCTTTCCCTACATGGAGCAGGGCAGATTCCCTGACCCCCTTACAGTCTTAGCTCAGCTCTAACCTTCACTACACGGCTTGTTTTGACCACCAGATAAGGACTGGGAAACTGTCACCATCCCTTCCCTGAGCATTTCAGAGCCCCAATACCCCAATCTTCTCTGCCTTCCTCTTTCTGCCTCTAACACACCACCTGCTTATCATGCTTACTGCTGGGACTGCCCCCAGCTGCCCACTCCCCACTCCAGTAGCCTCCATGTTTTGTTCACAAACGTCTCCCCCTCACCTGGACTCATCAAGTCTGCCACACAGTTGGAGCTCAATAAACATGTGTTGAGTGAATGAGCAGATCAGTGAATGAAAAGTACAAAATCTCTTCAACAATATATCAACAAGTGGTATTGAACGTAGGATATAAAGGAAGTTATGTTTTTTAAATAAAATTTTTATTTTTTACAAATCCTTACAAACTAGTGTACCATTTTTCTGACTGTTAAGATAACCTTCTTCCTAAATAACTCCAGGGCTCATGTCTCTTCCTTGGGATCAGGTATTTTCTAAAAGAAAATAATTTTCCACAAACACATCCTTCTGGAGCCAGCCATCCAAGATCTGTACCCTGGCTTCGTTTCCCTCATATGCACAATGTAATAGTAGCTATCCTGTGTGGCCATGTGAGGATTAAAGGAATTAATTAATGCAAATTCCCTAGAACAGTGCCAAGCACATAATAAGAACGATCTAAGTTTTTGTTACTTTTCTTCTCTATATTACTGTACCATGAAGAAATTGGTTGGTGAAGTATAATACCATATTACTTTATCTTGGTTTTAAGTTGTATTGATCAACATAACCAAAAAATAAAGCAAAAAAACCCAAAATTCGAAGTTCTGCCTACCTGCATTATACGAGATATCCTGACAGGTTTTGACCAAATGTGAAATGATCTGACTTTAAATATAGACTCAGTGGCATGGTAAAAATTCACTTTGGAAAAATGCCAAAGGAAACTTCAAAATGATAGGCAGTCTTTGTCCAGAACGGCAGAGACTCCAGGATAACAAAAGTCTCATTGAACTGAAAATTAAGAGAGACGTGCTACAAATATTAAGATGCCACTGACAGAGGGAAATCAGAGACATTCTGAATAGAAGCCCTAAACTGCGAGTCACAAGAGCAAACAAACACTCCTGGCTGTAGATACTGAGTTGTTTTCCAGTACTTTCCCCATGAGTGACTCCATGCAGGCTAATCCAGGTGAGGCAGAAAGACTTAGTAAATAATGGTTAATGTTCCTGCAAAGCAACTCCAGGGAGATCATGTAACACGTAAAAATAAATCAGTCCCTTTCGGGAAAAAAAAATGAAATTATTCATTCAACATGAGGTCTGAGGAGACTCCTGGCAGATTGGTGAAGCACGTGCTTTCAGGATCTAAGGTCAATTCGCAAGTAGGGGAGAGACTTATAACAGAATTTTTAAATTATAAGTGACTTTAAAAATGATCATTTTGCAGTTGAGAAAAATTAAGAAATTGAGAGGTTAAGTCCATAGCAAATAGAAAAATAAAAAACATCTTCTGTCTCTTAAGAGACCCTATAATGTAAGATAATAAAAGATTAAAAACAGGGACTCCTGGGTGGCTCAGTTGGTTAAGCCGCTGCCTTCGGCTCAGGTCATGATCCCAGCGTCCTGGGATCGAGTCCCACATCGGGCTCCTTGCTCGGCAGGGGGCCTGCTTCTACTTCTGCCTCTGCCTGCCACTCTGTCTGCCTGTGCTCGCTCGCTCTCTCTGACCAAAAAAAAAAAAAAAAAGATTAAAAACAGATTAACCTACAATGTCAAAGAGAGTAGAGTAGAGAGGGGCTATCTGCAGATGAATGATTTTAACAAAACTCTGTTAAGGCAGCCAGCCAGTGGACAAGTGGTGAAGGAAGCCTGCAAAGTGGAGGAAGGAAGGGTGAGGTATTCACTCAGGGGTATTTGCCTCAAAGGGGGAGGTGGCTTGCCCCACGGGACTCCTCAGAGGCTTTGAGATTAGAGACTCTGGTGTGGCAAAAGTAGGAGTGAAACTTGAAGCTGAAAACAAGTGGATTCCTTAAAGATAAATAAATTAAACAGTCTGTGTCCCAAGCCTATCACATGGAATGCTAGCACTTAAGCATTCCGAAGCTGACAAATCAGGTTCCTTTCTCAGAAATGTGAGTTGCCGCCTCCACATTCTGGCTTTGGTTGCCTCCCAGGACAACAGTCACCTCCTTGCCTGATGGTCCTAAAACAAAATCTTACCCAAATCTACAAAGCTCCCAATCTACCTTTAGACTTACTCTTAAATATGAATGGCCAACCTGGGATGGATTAAGTTTGAAAAAGACAGTTCATGATAAACAGAAAACGTGATCTCAAAAGGAAGGGATAATGTGGGGGGTAGGAAGGAACTAAATACATACGAAAACTCTGGCATTCTCAAAGAAATTGGAGAATTATATTACATCTATAAAATGAAAGCAGGATGTTTTGATAAATGAATGGGTATGAAAAAGATAAAAATATTCTTACAAATTAAAAATACAAGACCCAAGAGGAAATAAATCAATAGGGTCTTTGGGAGAAGAAATAGGAAAATCTAAAAAATAAAACTGGTTGGCAATGGTGTGAGAGAGATAATACATGATGTCCCATGTCTAACACATGAGGGCTCGGGGAAGAAAGACTAGAGAAAATGGAGAGGTCAAAATTAGCAAGGATATCATACAGGAAAATTTACAAGTTGAAAAAATTCAAGTCTCTACTCTTAATGAGCCCACTGTAACAAATGAACAAATGAATAAATGAAAAAACAGTTGTGTCCAGCACATCATGATGAAATTTCAGAATACTATGAATAGTAAAAAGAATCTAATATCTTGAGAGAAAAATCAAGTAACATACAAAGTATCAAAAATCAGAAGCTACACTGCAGACAAGGGAAAAGCATATTTAATCTGAATTTAGGCAAATAATCAGTTTTTAGGTTGAATTACAGACATTTGCAGCATTGCTTGAAGATATGCTAAAGTTAAACAAAGAACTGAAAAAGAAAAAGCAAGGGGAAACAGAGGTTCAA
The DNA here is from genome assembly GCA_004024625.1 of Mellivora capensis. NCBI lineage: Eukaryota > Metazoa > Chordata > Mammalia > Carnivora > Mustelidae > Mellivora > Mellivora capensis. The sequence continues at coordinate 11,664 of PISX010017966.1, read as the reverse complement.
TCAAGATGCAGAGGGAGGTTGGTTAAGGGAATTTCCGTGTAGCAGAGAAATTAACCTAACTTGGACCAGGAGAATCGGGGCTGTGAAGGAAAGGAGTTTTTGGAGAATGTGGGGCACAATAGAACACCTAAAGTTTGAGAGCATTTGAAAAACTTGAGAACGTAATAAAGGAAAGCAATGCAAAATAATAACCAGAAACTCTAGGATAAACAAAAGGCCTTATATAAAAAGAAATGTCATATTTTTTGTGAGAATAAAAGTTGTGGTAAAATGCACATAACATAAAATTTACCATTTTAACCATAATACATCGGCATTTGGTAGAGTCACACTGTTGTACGCACCATCACCTCAATCTACAGTTGAACCTTGAACAACACGGGTTTGAACTGTGTGGGCCCACTTATATGTGGGTTGTTTTTAATATAATACAGTGTTATAAATGTATTTTCTCTTCCTTATGATCTTCTTAATAACATTTTCTTTTTGCTAGCTTACTTTATCATAAGAATACAGTATAAATACCTATAACATATAAAAATATGTGCCAAACTACTGCTAACATTATCGGTAAGGTTTCAGGTCAACAGTAGTTCATTGTGGTTTTGATTTTTGTTTTCTTAATGACAAGTGATGTTGAGCACCTTATTGTACATTTGTACATCTTCCTCAGAAAAATATCTGTTCTAGTAGTCTGTCCTCTTCGAACTGCATTGTTTGGACTTTTGCTATTATTGAGTTACAGGAGTTCTTTATATATTATGCATATTAATCTTTATCATATACAGGATTTACAAATATTTTTTCCAATTCTGAGGGTTATCTTTTCACATTATTGATACTGTTCCTTGGTGCACAATAGTTTTTAATGTTGATGAAGTCCAGTTTACCTATTTTTTTTCTTTTGTTACTTGTTCTTTTGCTGTCATATCCAAGAAATCATTGCCAAATCCAATGTGATGAAGGTTTCCGCTATGTTTTCTTCTAAGAGTTCTATTGTTTTAGCTCTTATGTTTAGGTCTTTGATCCATTTTGAGTTAATTTTTTTGTAACTTTATTTCATTTATTTAATTTTGGGGGGAGGAGAGAGAGAGAAGGACAGAGAGTGAATCTTAAGCAGGCTCCATGCCCAGCAGGGAGTCTGACACAGGGCTCAATCTCACAACCCAGAGATGGTGACCTGAGCTGAAATCAAGAGTCAGACGCTTAACTAACTGAGCCACCCTGAAGCCCTGAATTAATGTTTGTATCTGGTGTTGGGGAAGGGTCCAGTTTCATTCTTTTGCTTTAAGATATACATTTGTCCCAGAGTCATTTGTTGAAAAGACTATTCTTTCCTCTATTAAATAGATATGGGGCCCTTGCCAAAAATCAATTGACTATAGATATATGGATTTATTTCTAGAATCTCAATTCTGTTCTATTGATTTATGTCTATTATGCCAACACCCAACTTTTTGGATTACTGTAGCTTTGTAATAAATTTTGAAGTGAGAATGTGTGAGTCCCCTAACTTTGTTCCTTTTCAATATTGTTTTTTTCTATTTAGGATCTCTTGTCATTTTATATGAATTTTAGGATCAACTTTTCCATTTCTAAAAAAATGGGGGGATACATTGTGATTTTGATAGGGATTGCTTTGAATCTTTTCATATTCCCTTGAGAAGAATGTTTATGTTGCTGTTGTTGGGTAGAGCATTCTGTATATGTCTGTTAGGTTAGCTAGTTTATAGTGTTGCTCGAATGACTCTGTGATTTTATAATGAGCAATAATCACATATTTTAAAAAAGATTTTTTTTATTTATTTGACAGACACAGTGAGAGAGGGAACCACAAGCAGGGGGAGTGGGAGAGGGAGAAGCAGGCTTCCTGCTAAGTAGGGAGCCCGATGTGAGGCTCAATCCCAGAGCCCTGGGATCATGACCTGAGCCAAAGGCAGATGCTTAATGACTAAGCCATCCAGGCACCCCATAATTACATATTCAGAACAGTAAAAACACTTGCACAGGTGAACTCCATATCAGCCTGAAGTCTGAGCCTGCTAATCCATCCTCCTGGGAAATTCTACAAGAGACAAACAGCAAGGGTAGGCAAATGACTGACCACAGATGAGTGAAGCAACGTTATAGTGGAAGATTAAATAACAGACAACAGAAATTGAGTTGGGAGTTGAATACATCAAAATCTCCTCCAGCAATAGTTACTGAAAGAACATTAAGTAGAGCTAAGAGAAATCCACTCATCCAAAACTCAAAATTACGGAGCTTACTCTCTGTTTGAGGATGAATAAATGGAAAATAACCAACAGAGTTTCTATGGAAAATAACTGTAGAACACAAGGGACAGAATGTAATTTTAATGGTGCAGGAGAAAAAATTTATTACAACCAGAAAAATACCTGGCATTCATAATAGAAGAATAAACAGGAAGAATCAGAAAGCCAAAATGAAGACTTGACAACTCGATAAGCTGCAAAAAATAAAGTGAAAATGAATAGATTGAAAGTCACAATTTCAAAATTAGAGTTACAATTGTAGAATTAAAATCTGAATTGGAGTCAGTAAAGAGAGATGTTTTGCTGACATGGCTCTATCTTGGCCTACTTGTTTCTATTTCTTCCTTAGCACACAGCAACATCTCCACAGAGCCATGACTGAGTTCTGGCAAGTAAAACACGGAGTGAAGAGATACACACCACTTCCAGGTCAGGCCCACAAAAACATCCTCCACACTCTTTATTTGCCAATCAGATGCTGAGGATCTAGCAGAGACCTCTTGAGATCCTAGTAGTTGTGTGGCTGTAAAATGAATTTAGGGAGGCCTAAATCCCTAAATCACTACTTGTGAAAAACCTTCCCTCCATTCTTAAACACTTTTTTTTTTTTACCTGAGTGAAAAATCAACATCATTTCTATTTTGCTTAAACAAATTGAAAATTTTTTATTATTTTTTATTATGTTATGTTAGTAAACAGTGAATCTTAGAATACTACATCAAAAACTAATGACGTACCATATGGCACAAGTTCATTAAAAAAAAACATCTATTATGCTCAACTACTGAGATTTGGGTTCTAGCTAATTAATACAAATTGGTATCATGTGTGGAAAACTAAAGCAGTGAAAGCAAGGACAAACATCAGACATTCTCCCAGGCCACAGAGGAAAAAAAAGAAAGAGGGATATATAAAAGAGATGATGGATAGGAAGGAAAAAGAAGAAAGATCCCACTTCTTTGTTAGAATATTTTTTAAGGGGCACCTGGATGGCTCAGTGGGTTAAGCCTCTGCCTTCAGCTCGGGTCATGGTCTTGGGGTCCTGGGATCGAGCCCCACACTGGGATCTCTGCTCAGCCGGGAGCCTGCTTCCCTCTCTCTCTGCCTGCCTCTCTGCCTACTTGTGATCTCTGTCTGTCAAATAAATAAATAAAATCTTTAAAAAAAGAATATTTTTTAAAAAGCTGAACCAGAATCAATTATCAAAGACATAATAAAAAATTTCTGGAGTAAAAAAATAATCTGGGCATAAAATTGGAAAGAGCACATTATATTTTAGGCATCATTAATAAAAAGGTACACGTGCCTGTGGAGAAATCTAGGTTTGAGGAAAATGGGAGTCAGTTGGTTCCAAGTCCCCCCTCCACCCATCCAGGAACAAAAAAAAAATCAACAAAGGAAAACACAGCAAAGGGGTAAATACATGATAAAAAGGGCATTATTAGGTCAACTGATGAAATTAGAATATGGATGGTTAGAAAACATAAAAGTGTGTTTTTGGTGCTCAGTTTACTGAAGTTGCAAATAGATTCTCTCTAGTCTTGAGAAATTCACTGATGTATTTAGGGATGAAAGGAACATAAGTTACCCTAAAGCAGTTCAGAAGCAAGTTGTGTGTGTGCATGCATGCCCAAGCTTGTGCACATGTACGTACACATTGTATATGCATGGTGTGTGTTTGTGTCTGCGCACATGCATGTGAGTGTCACGCTGAAAGGGAGAATGAAGATAAATGGGACCAAATATCAATGATGCGTGAGTCTGCATTAAAGGTATTTGGGTCTTTTTGTACTAATCTTATTCTTGCAACTTTTTTTGTAATTCTGAAATATATATATATATGTATATATACATATATATATTTGTAAATATTGTCCAACAAATAAAATAATTCTAAGCACCTTTAGTTATAAAAGAGAAGGCCCTTAAAAAGAGAACAAAAATCAAACTGGACTAGCAAACCGGATTTAGATTTAGGAGGGTTACATTGGGTAACAGAAGAAATGAAGTAATAATACAAGTTTGGGGTGCTGTCCTTGTGGCTTGAGATTTTTATCCTCAGTCAAAAAGTTATTTTTCCTTTGTAAAGACCTCGGGAAAACTATCTTGTACCTTCAAGAACTCAGAAACCATATCATCTCTGTGTTCTTCTTAAAAACTTATCTGAAGATGCATTGCAATAGACTGAAAAATGATTATCATTCCAGTTCTAGCACGCGTGATTTATTGAATAAAAGAACTAACCACCTGTCGTTCAAACCAATGAACAGAGTTCAATCTCAAAAAATGATTGTAGATAAGTAAATGCAAATGAATTTAGATTTTTCATAGTGAAGAAGATACATAGGTAAAGCGATGTGAGGGAACCACAAGCTGGATTCTTATTAACAAAGTCTGAAAAATTGGGGAGGGGGATGGTAGAAGGGGAAATATGGGGGAATTTGCTCATTTTATATCAGGGAAATTAGGATTATGTTTAATGTTGACTTTGGTAATTGGTGAAAAGTCAGTTGAGAAGCAAAGAAACATTGAAACGTAGGGGTAATAAAAAGAACACAGTGCTGATGATGCAAGTTGTTAACCTTGAGTGAGGTCAGAGCCAGGAAAAGCCCTTATGCTGATCAGGGTACAGAGCAATGGGTGCTGTTGCTAGAACCTCGCAGCTCCCGAAACACCACCAGAAACGCCACGGTGCTTGAAGGCCTGGGCAGATCAGGAGTGGTTGGCGGCCTGCTGCAGGCTTCAGTGAGAGTGTCAGGAGTGAAGGACTTTAAGAGTTATGAGCAAAGCTACGCCTCCAGCAAATAGTTCTTCTCTTTTTGAGAGTAACAGCTCCTGGCTTGCCATTGGGCCCGGGAGGAGACAGCAGACCGTGGCACACGAGGTGACCAGATACCTGATACTGGCCATTCATGAGCTGATTGTTATTTGATCTGCTCGGCCATAAAATTGGAAATTCCAAGAAGTGGTCAACCATTATGGAAAGATGATATATTGATCTATATAGGCCCAAGCCTACCAGTTCCCGAGGCACAAATAAGGCCCAAGAGCAAGTCACTCATGTGCTCATGATGTGTACCCTGGCCACACTGGTGGCCTCACTACTGGCCTCACCATGGCCTTGTGACAGATTCCCAGTGACCAGCTGACTACAGAGGGTAACAGTTCAAGCCAGATTAGATGGCTCTGTGCCATATGCCAATGCCAGCCCAATGTGGACTGTTGTGATTATGGTCCCACGTAGGGGTAGCCTTGAACACAGGGGAAAGGAGATCCTCTCAGTGGGTAGTGCTCTGCCTGTGAGAGGAGCTGGCCTGGAGTCAGGTCCTGCACGGATCCACGGAGCGGCTGACAGTTGGCCATATGGCCAGAGACAATGCCAAGGTTAAAAAAAACACCCTACAACTGTATATATATTAGTCTAATTTAATTATACAGGATTATATATAGTGTATGTGTCTAGATACATTATATATATACAGTTCTAAAATTAAAACTGTATGTCATAATGTTAACAGTATGGGCGGTTTCTATTTTCTTACATTTTTAAAAAATTTTTTTCAGTGATTATTATTTTTACAAACAGAGGCAGCAAAGATAAATATTATTTTAAAAAGAAACTTTCTTAGGGCCTGGCTTCGTAGGCATTTGGCATGGTTTGTGTAGTTTATTTTGCTCTGAAGTCTGTCTTCTCTAAGAGGCATTGTGGTTAGTCCATGAACGTGTTCCCTTATGACCCTTGGCGAACCTGCTTTGGCAGGCCATATCCCAAAGACAGTGGAGTCATGAGCTTTATAACTGACTCAGTCATATAAATAGAATGCAAAGGAAGCAGCCTTCTGTTGATCTAAAAGTACATGAGACAGTGTGGTGTCATTGAGAGATCTAGGCTTTGGGGAAAGACTGGCTGGCCTTTGATTCCCAACTCTGCTGTTACTTAGCCATATGATTTTGGACTGTACAACTGACCTCCAAGTACAGATTTCCTTCTCTTGGAAAAGAGAGGTTGCCAGCCGCCTTTTGCTATTCCTACAGAGTGATCAAAACAATTGAAAGTGGTACGCCCTGTAAACTGTCTACCTACCAGTACTGGCCCCAGGCAGGAGCTCTGTTCTCTGCATGCATGCGCGGTAAGGGAGCGTGGGTGGTGGGGCTGGAACTAGGAGCAGGCTCAATCTTTCCAGGCTCTGGAAAGCTGCTTACTCTCATCAGCAACAAAGCGAGTAGAAAGTCTCAATTCACCCTCTGCCTGACTGCCTACGATTGACTAAGTTGTGAGCACCGGTAGGCTAGCTGAGAGGGATGAGGAGAATCCTGGCACGTTCCCCTTTTTCCCCCAGGGCCCAATTCCTCCAAATAAGAGTGTGAATAAGTCTCCACTCACCATCTAATTCTACAGTTAGATGGGAAACTATAGAATAGGAAAGTGGCTCTCACAGATTTATAGTATTACGAGGCAAGTCTATGGAAGTGAGGGCGACCCAGGAAGTGCTGTAGCATCCATTTTCTTTCCTCTGTTCTCTGATTTGAAAAATGCCTTCCCTGAAGAGAAATTGCAGCATGTCCCAGGTGCATGAAGCTTAAGAGCAATAAAAGAGACAGCCTTGGGACGCCTGGGTGGCTCAGTTGGTTAAGCAGCTGTCTTCGGCTCAGGTCATGATCCCAGCGTCCTGGGATCGAGTCCCACATCGGGCTCCTTGCTCGGCAGGGAGCCTGCTTCTCCCTCTGCCTCTGTCTGCCTGTGCTCGCTCGCTCTCTCTGACAAATAAATAAATTTTTAAAAAATTAAAAAAAAAAAGAGAGACAGTCTTGCAGTGAGATAGAATAGAACTTTCTAGACTCTGTCGCCACAGGAGGGTCCTGTGGCTCCCCTCTGTCCCTGTCCATGTTCTTCCACCAACGTTGCCGGGAGGCTTGTGAAATCCCAGGCTACAGGTGCACAGGTAGTATGTGCTGAGCCATCACCACGGCTCCCAGGTCAGACTAAGTAAGCCCTGGGAGGGCATAGGACTGGTGGCCTCATGCTGATAGCCTGACACCAGCTGTGCTGATCGTACTTACTACCAACAGGCCACTGAACACAAGCTTTAGAGTCAGATGGGTTTGGATTGGTAGCCTGGATTCCCTATCCCATTAGCTTTGTACCATGAGTAAAGGACCATGGGCTCTCATGAATCTTAGACCCTCATCTATGAAATCAGGGGATATATCCATCGTTAAGGTCATCATCTGCGTGAAAAGTGCTTAGCATAGTACTGGAGAAATAAGGGAGGTTCAGGTATTATTGAGTTCCCTCTCCCTAAAGCAGCTGAAGACTTTCTGGAATTTTCTAGGGAGGTCTGTTAGCTCTCCCTATGATTTTAAGGCAGCAAGGGATAAAGCATGTAGGAAGGAATCAACCACAGCTCTTCTCTCCAACAAAGGATTGCAGGAGGCTCAGCCATGGCTACAGATGGCCAGTGGACCACTGCCTGAGGTGCTATTCAGCCCATAGTCCACTCCACGTTCCTGCTTGATGACCAAGTTTGCCATATCTAAAATACCTCCAGCCAACCAACGTCTTACAGCCTTTAGTGCCTGGAATATGGGGCAAGTTATTCCACAAAGTGGGGTTATTAGTCCATGTTCAAGCCTTCTGAATCCCTTAGAAAAGAAAGAAAAAGATGAGAGAGAGAGAGTGTGTGTGTATGTGTGAGAGAGAGAGAGAGAAAGAGAGAGAGAAGGAGGAGGAGAGGGAGGGGGAGGATGAGGAGGACAGGAGGGGAGGGAGGAGGAAACAAGAGGAAGGAAGGAAGGAAGGAAGGAAGGAAGGAAGGAAGGAAGGAAGGATGGAAGGAAGGAAGGAGAGGAAGGAAAGTAGAAAAGAAAGAAAAGAGGAAAGAAAGAAAGAAAGAAAGAAAACGAACGAACATGACTCTTTATTGTTGGTTTCCCTGATGTAATCTATTATGTCTGGGAATGACAGTCTTGCAGAAACATCTGGGACTCATCATCTGCCTTCTGCTACACCAGAGAAGAGATGATTTCTGGATATTAATCTAACATGGGGGCACTCTATAAGCCTACCAAAGGGAACCGCAGGCTTTTCTAATATATTGTGCCAGATGAGAAAATTTAGAGATTTGAAGGAAAGTTTTCATTGCAATGTCAAGGTGGGAGTCCTCGGGATTCTTTCTCCCCATCCAGATAAGCACAAGTTCCATCTGTTTCAAGGAAGACTCAGGCTGTGGAAAACAAGTTCACATTCTTTGGTTTGCACATACACTCGAAAGAATAAAGTTTCAAGGACTTTTGAGACATCAGTCAGCTGGGGTGAGAACAAAGTCTCATTTTCTAGACTCAGTCAAGCCATTTTCAACTGAGATCCTCTTCTGTAGATATTGATGATTACTAATAGTTTAAAAAGAATCACCTACAGGAAAGACAGACATTCAATTAACCTCTAGCGGAAGTAAATTGATTCAAGTAGAAAACCACAGTCTACAGTTGACAGTGACTTTCCTAGTGTGGTTCAATTAGAGTTCACTTCGATCTCAACAGGCCTTGGGAAAGTTCTAAAATTATTTCCATGATGCCTCGATTTCCTTTAAAAAGAAAGAAAGCTGCAAGTTCAGAGAGCCTATAAGAGAATGATCAATGCATAAACAAACGATTAATAACCATCAGCATAATTACATCAGCATAATTACCAGGAACCATTATATTTGCTGACTGCATGCATAGAAAAGATGGTTTTAAGTCAAAAGGCAGCTGAAAAAAGTGATCTTTCCTTTTGAATGATTTTTTAAATGAAATATTTATGGTATTTTTAAAAACCAATCATATGCTTATTGCAAGGAAATACAGTTGACATTTTATTTATTTTTATTTTATTTTATTATTTCATTATTTTTTTAGAGAGGGAGAGAGGCAGGAAGAGGGAGAGAGAGAGAATCTCAAGCAGCCTCCACATGCAGAGCAGAGCCCATCGCCAAGCTCCATCTCAAGACCCCGAGATCACAACCTGGGCTGAAATCAAGAGTTCGACACCTACTGACTGAGCCACCCGGGGGCCTCAATGGTTATTTGGATTTTATGTGTTAAAATTTTTTTGTCTCTGGATTTTACGTGTTAAAAATTGTAAGTGTTTACTGGGGGCATGGAACCAAAAGCTCTCATTTTACTGAAGCTTATGGCATATACTCGGCTATTAACCTTTAACAGTGAAAACAGAACACTCCTTCTAAGTTCTAGAATTCGACGAGAATCTAAACATTTTCCCCCAATATTCTTTTCCTACAGACAACTTCCGGTTCAGTGAGAGTGCACCACATTACAAGACAATATTTGAAACACTAGGGAGAAATATTTTTTTAAGTATTTATCATCCTATGGGGTTTTAATTTTCTGCTGACAGTTACGACTTGAGAAGAAAGGGCCTCACTCTGGGGGGGGTAAAGCTATTTATGAATAGTTTGTGACTTGGAGCAGCTGCTTTTCACTATATATCATCCTTTTTTGATAACCACAGTTTCACAAAAAGCTGCCACTAATAAGCAGGTGCTTATTAGCTTATTAGTAGCAAAGCTGTAACCTTGAAAGAGAGATGTCTGATACAAAGCTCCTCCCAGGTTTGAGTACCCTTGAGTTTCTTCATTATAGGGGAATAATAAATCTGAAAACCTGTTGCATCTTGGGAATCTACTGTTACTAAGAGAGAAGAATACTGTCCAGTAGTTTCCATGCGGCTCTCAGTCCGGGCTAAAATGAAAAACATCTTATACGAGACATTGCCTCCTCATGGGAATTCGCAAGGTTCTCATTCAACCATACAAGCAGGATGAAACTATCTGGGTTGTATTGCAAATGTTTCCCCACCAAGCTGGAGACCAAATCATACTCGCCTTGTGCTTGGGTACTCGGCAATGGGAAAGTGGAAACAATTATGAATTTGAATATGCTGTTCCTGGCCATCCAGATGAAAAAGACATAAGCAAAATAATGAGATTCTCTCAAAATATTTATGATTAGAAATGACTAATCCACTTTCCCATGGATTAAACAAAAAGTCAAGAATTCCTTTGCCATCCTACTGTTTTGTTAAAACTTAATTTGGAGATGTGTGATACGTTTTACTGCTAAAGACTCAGCCAGTAGGTGGGGTCACTTCACAGAGTATATACCCTGGAAACCCAGCCTTTGAATGCAAGTAGTACAGTTGCAAGAGTACCAATGAAAGTGACCTTTAAGTATGTTAGAGGATAAATTCTAGGATGACTACCGGCAGGAACATAAGTAGACGTGGCAAATAGTGGAGGGAAACTTGACAGTGTATTTTAAAAGCCTTACGCATGCATAGAGCTCTGGACCTAGGAATTCCAATTCCAGGAAGCATTCAGATTTCTTCATGGATGTTCGCTGCAGCCTGAAAATTCAACATCAGGAAAATGTTTAAAGAAATGTCCTACAATGATGAACAGAAGGAAAGTGATTCAAGGAAAGAACTATCGTGCAACCATTGGGAGCAACATGGCAGAAGAAAATGTGAAGGCATGGCAAATGTTCGTGATAACTATGGGAAAAAGGCAAGTTGTGAAGAAGTTTGGACTGTATGGTCCCAATTTTGCTTGAATATATATATATACATAAAACCTTAAAAGGAAATGTGACCTATCAAAATAATACTTGCGATCATCTTCGGGTGATGTGATGACACTTAGTTCTTCTTTGCTTCTTTTCTGCTTTCCTATAATTTTCCTAGGATAATATTCATATATTAGTCTTTAATCAAAAAATGATAATAAATGTTGGTATCAAGGAAGCATAACAGACAGACCAGACATTCCAAGTGTTTTTTTTTCTTTTTTAAATTTTTTAAAAATTTTTAAAATTTCTTTTCAGCGTAACAGTATTCATTGTTTTTGCACCACACCCAGTGCTCCATACAATACGTGCCCTCCCTAATACCCACCACCAGGCTCCCCTAACCTCCCCCCCCCGCCCCCCCCGCCCCTTCAAAACCCCCCAGGTTGTTTTTCAGAGTCCATAGTCTCTCATGGTTCACCTCCCCTTCCAATTTCCCTCAACTCCCTTCTCCTCTCCATCTCCCCATGTCCTCCATGTTATTTGTTATGCTCCGCAATCATCAGGGAGATTCAAATTAAAACCACATTGAGATACCACCTCTCACCAGTTAGAACGGCCAAAATTAGCAAGACAGGAAACTACGTGTGTTGGAGAGGATGTGGAGAAAGGGGAACCCTCCTACACTGTTGGTGGGAATGCAAGTTGGTGCAGCCACTCTGGAGAACAGTGTGGAGGTTCCTCAAGAAGTTAAAAATAGAGCTTCCCTATGACCCTGCAATTGCGCTACTGGGTATTTACCCCAAAGATACAGATGTAGTGAAAA
>PISX010017965.1:0-40000 GCA_004024625.1 Mellivora capensis | reverse complement strand
GGTAATTTGATTTGAAAGATATAAGAAAGCTCTCTAGCCCAGAAGAAAATGCATCTCACAGTTTACTCCAGAAATAAATCTCTGCTACTAGTGCATTGTCCCTTAGCACTAGGAGCCAGTGCAGGAATGCAAACTTATGGGATTCAGTGATAGTTGACCAGGCTCTGGATACCCCATTACCCACAATCTTCCCCTAAATCTTTTTCCTGAGTCATAGTGTCTCCCTCTTTCCTGAGTCATAGTGTCCCCTAACATAAAACTGAAATATGTATAATTATTATCCTGAAGAATATTTCAAGGATTTAAGTACATAGCATATGTGAATAGTTCATTTTAAATTATGAAATTATAAGTAAGACATTGTTTCTCTAAGTGTCCCATTTCAAATCCCAGCTGCCTCATGGAGGCAGGCATTGTTCTTATGCTGGTGTTATAATTTTATTAGATCATTTTTCTTTTGACAGGTAAGGGCAGTAGAAGTAGAAAAGGGAGTAAAAGAGACCAAGTGGTGGTGGGGAGGGAAGATTTGCATTTGGGAGTATTTTTTAAAAGTGATATCTAATGTATTTTGAGATAAAGTATGAAGTCTAGGTTAGGGAGCAGGAAGAGAATATAGTCATAGAATGGTGAGTCCACAGCCACTGTATACAAACTTCATATAGTTCAAAATTTTACCAAAAGGAAGTCCTAATTCTAGCTACTACTTTTGTTGCAGCCAAGCAAAGGAAATTGAATCTAATTTTTTGCAAATTTTAACCAAATGGGAAGATTTCATTAAAAAATTAATTTCCTAGGGAATGAATAAGCCCCAGGAATATATTTCTGCCCTTGTATGAATCAAAAAGAAAGAAGAATAGAAGGGCAGACTTGCCAAATGCTTATAAATCAAATGTGCCCCCAAATAAGCTGCATCCCTAATAAAGACATGCAAATAGCCCAGGAAAGAGGCGTGCAAATCATCCTGCATGTAAATCACAGTAAGTGGGTGCTAATAAATTTTAGCTTGACTGAAATGGCAAAATTTCAGAGGAATTAGTAGAAGGTGGGAATATTTAGAAAGCAGATGGAATACCGTTAATCATTTGATGAAGTACAACTGGACCCTATAAATTATTTTAACACATTTTCTGTCATTTCCAGCATTATCAGGGAATCATTCCCATACTAGGTCCATTTTCTACATCTAAATTAAACTTTATTTTACAGGAATTCCCTCCATAATAGAAAGTTTTTCACTCTTTCTATGGAGTCTCCAGTTTGGGATTAAGTCTGTTGTTCTGCAGGTGCTGTATTGAGAACTGCCTGCCTGCCTGTTTTTCCTAATCTTATTGATTCTCAAGGCTGCCATTCCCAGCCTGGAAAACATTCCATCCCTCCAAGCCTCCCTCATCATTTAATTTTCTCTCTGCTTTCCTCAGCTATAAATGGATTTATTATTTAACTGAATAATTATATGATGTAACTATGAGGCATGTTTAAGGATATTATAAAAGAGAAAACTGCCATTTGGCTAGGTCTTGTTTACGCTCATTTTAGTCTCACTTATATTCCTGGTGCCTATCTAAATGGCTGTTGATATCTTCATCCTTTTAAGATCCTAGGGAATAATAATATATGACATGCTCATTGGTATTTGACATGAAATGCTGTGGAAAAGAGAGCTGTATTCCAAAAGGTTTTAATGGTGATTGATTTATATTAGCTTTGAGTCATACTTGAGTTTGTTTTTTAAGCTTGCTGCTCATAGTTGGAACACATTTCTGATAGTTGAATGGTTACCTGAGGGAAAGGTGGCTTTGCAACCATCTTTGATCACCAGAGCCATCCACTAAATACTACGAATGAGTTTTATTGGCTCAAGCCCAGGCAGACTGAACTGCCTAATCTGCTATTAAACTGAATCTAGAAGCAGTGATTTGAAAAATAGAGAACTTTCTTTGTCAAATGGTTTTTAAAAATTTGAGGTTCATATGCATATAGTCATCCCCTGGAATGTACAGGGTCCATCATATCCCCACAAAGGACAATGATTTTGTAAATGCTTGTCTGCTTGCATTTTAAATACCTCCTAAACTACCCAAATATTTGCAACTCACTTTATTCTGGTAGAGGAGAAGAGTATCTGAGATGTGTTTTACTCCAACTGTGAAAAAGTCTCTATTTGGAGATAGTCAAGTAGATTGGGCAGGCTTGCTGGGGAACCTCCTTTGTAGCCTCCCTGACTCCTTTGTGGACCTATAAAAACACATTGGATGCACCAGTGAGGTCTGGTCCCTCTCGCCACTGAGGCAGAGGGTTCCAGTACAAACTGATTCCAGCTCCTATGACCAAAATCTACCCTTTTCAAATAGCACACACTTACTCTTCCAATGTTCTGCAGTCACACACATACATGTATACACATGCAATCAAGTCCCATCACATGAGATAAATGCCTGTGACTCTACATCCAAGAATGTGGAAGAATCAACAACATCCGGAAGACTTCTGGGTTTTGTCTAGGTCTGGAGGGATGGCTTTGAGTGTATAAAAAAGAGAACTAAGGCCTTCATGAAGGATGGAGCATTTGAGAAAAATGCTATGGCAAGAAAATACAGAGTACAGAGAATAATGAATGAAATTAACTCTGTGGGCAACTGAGCAATAAAAATGGAATTTGAAGAGATAGGGAAGAATTTGCTATAGAGCCTCAAAAGGGCCATTTCCTCAAGTAATTGGAAGCCACAGCTTTGTGGGGTAGAGTAAGACTAAGGTACACACTTTTGTTAATGGGTGTTAGTAGAATATGGACAAATACAGAAATTTGGTGAGATGAAAGATAAAACTCCTAACTTGCTTAGACTTGAGAGCACATATTTTGCTGCTAAGGACTTATTCTGTGTGAGTCATAGCCCTCCTGATGTGACTTGAGTCTTTTCCCCAGTCTCTCTGAAAAATGTATCCTTATTTGCCTTTATATCAGAGCATCCCTTGAGTTTCTCATTTGTTATTTTTATAGGAATTAATTCATTGATTCATAAGTTGGCACCAAGAAGATGAAATACTGGAGAGAGGTTTCAATGAGTAGGGGGGGGGCTGTACAAACATAAAAAGTGCATATTATGCAATATAACAGTTGAGTACAAAACAGGTTGCATAAATAATATATTCTGTACAAGTAAGAAAATATTTGAATGTATGACTTGGTAAGTTTTTGTTGGATGGGGAGAACGGTCAAAGAAGACAGGTCTAATGTGATGGGTTAGCTGGCAGACCTTTAGTTGAGTGCCAGTTTATTCTAGGAACCAAGGAGGAAAGAAAACCAGCTTTGCCTGTCTCATGCTTCTGACCCAGTCCATCTCCACTCAGGCTAACAAATCTTTGTATTCAAATCTACTCATTGCTCTAATCAGCGAGATACACATCCATCTTGAGGGTTTTTCAGATCACTCCAGACTGTTTTCTGTCTTCCTAGACAGCTCTAGAACTCTTTTGCTCTTTGGCACATCCTTAGTCATTAAGTGTTATTGAAATTTTTATTTCATGTTATATATTGTACCATCTTTCTCCCAAAGTTAACTGCAAGATACTTGAGGGCAAAAACAATGACTTGCTATTCTCCATTCCCTGAAGGAATAAGGGACTGGGCACAGAACTGTCACATGAAAGGCTGATAATTCAATTTGCTGATCTTTGAGCGTGAAGGAGAATATGAACCTGTTCTTTGGCATGAAAGTTCAAAGCCACAGTATTTAATCTATATCCTAGCTGATATAACTCTGTTCTCGTTGGCTGACCTTCCAGTCCTAGGGAAAGGTGTATTTTTTCAGCTTGGGCAGCTCAGGTGGCCATGAGTGGAGGAGCCAGATCATCAACCGTGCACTGGACAGAAACAGCACTAAATCATTTCACCTCATCCAAGTAGGAGATGTAGCCTAGAGTTCAACTGTCCCATGAGAGAGCTAGTCACCCATGGCCAATCTCCTTGAAGCGACCAATGCTTTTCTAAAATAATTTAGAATTCTAAGGGTATATGGTCTGTTGGCAAGGAAACTTTGCCTTCTAGAAGGAAGACACTGAAACAAAATAGGTTTTGTTTCTGCATTACATCAACTCATACCAGCGAACATTTACTGAGCACTTATTATATATGGTGTGTAGTGTAGCAAAAAGAAAATGTTAATACCTAGTCCTTTCTTGGAAATTGCTTGGGAGCAGCTGACATAGATCCTAATTCAAAGTTCGCCCTAATTGAGCTGTGGGACAGTTTTATGATATTGACATTATCATTATAGGATTTTGGATCTGAGGGAATAAATGTAGTTGTGTTCCTAACATAATCACCCCTGATGACTACTGAAATCCAGGTTTTGAGCTACAGCTCACCTGTAGTGAAGTGGAATGTCTGTACCCAGTGCCAAGTTATCTGCTCTGTTATATACACCAAGACTTAAGAATGATTGTCCCATCAACCAGGGTAATTAAGGAAGACCTCAGGGAAGAAGTAGGAGAAAGATTCTGAATGCAGAATTCTGGCTCCATCAGTCCCTTCTCTGTCCTGTTTCCTGGGCCGTTGATCCATCACATCAGTGGTTGGCAATGGACTGAGAAGAGACTATCATGATAATTTTCTCAGAATGTTTTTAATTTGATGTATTAGTTTTCCTCTAACATTAATTGCACCATTGTATAGAAATTTGTTTTACCAGAAAGAATGCAGCTTTTATACAAAACGTTTTAGTAGCAATAGGCACAGTGGTCTTATCTCTAAGCACAGCTGCTATAAAGTTAGAAAGAGGAAAATCAGGTACCTATGGAACCAACTACCACACCTTTGCCTATGGTTTTCGAACATTTCTAGACAGAGATTTGCAAAAAGATCACCTCTTAGGAACATAAACAGCAACACACACGCACGCACACACGCGTGCACACTCTTTCTTTCTCTCTCTCTCTCTCTCACACACACACACACACACACACACACAGTGGCCCTCACACAGTATAATCAGTGCCAGCTCTCAGTGCCAAGTTCAGAACATGGTTTTTCCTAGGTGTGCTGCATGCACGAACAGGCATCCATGCACATGCTCTGGTTTCCTTTTAATGGTCACAAACTTTAGTCTAATTTCTTAGGTGAGTGAGATGCTAATCAAGCAGTTGAAGACAGAGAGCCTAGCGAAAATAATCAAATGTGAATTTGTCCAGGGGGACTCTTGACTTTGAAGAGGGAAAGAAGAAATTGTCACGTTGATTCCACTGGAGACAGCCTTCCTGTTACTAAGCGGCCCCTGGGGATTTGCTACCTGATTTGCTCTTCGTCAGGTTGGCATCTCAGTGACAAGGCAATTGTAATTAGAATGAATAAAATGAGAGATGTGCCAACTCTCTGCTTATAATTCAGACTGTGACATTAAAGAAACATTGCAGTTTTATTATTTTTTAAAAAAAATTTTTAAGGAGTTACAAACAGCTAGTAGGTCTTTGCCTACTGGGATGCCTTCCATAAAACTCAGAACTGTCTTGCTAAAGAAAGAAAATATGATGTGCTTGTTGTACTCCAGATGGTTATATGTTACCTTTTGGGATTTTACACAGTCTTTGGAAATTGTCTTATTTTTTCATGCTTGTTTTTGCAATGCACAGGCAATAAAGATTAGGGGTAAAGAGGAGACGTAAAAGAAGATTCCTGCCATCCTATTGTCTCTAAGCTTATTGCGCTGGGAAAGAGTTTGATGAAGGTAGCCCAGGCTGCAATAATAAAAACTGTAGCCACTTGAATATGGTGAAGAATATGCCAAGGTGGAGGGTGGGTGGTGGTGGTAGAAACTGATTGATTCTTGAACTGGGCCTTGACTTAACATAGAACTGGAACAAAATCTTCCCAAATTCTGACAGCATGTTTTGATTTCTCTTTCCATTGAAGACTAGGGATTATTTGGAAATCTGAAGGGGTTACAGAAGGTGAGTTATCAATGAGAATCTTGGGAATACTTGCAGTCTTAAAATTTTTAAAAAGCCACTAAGCTGAAACGTTTAGTTCCTCTGTTTTCATGTCTTCTCTGAACTCTTCATAGAGACAGTGAAGAATTTCTCATTCTTTTTCTTCTATCATATTTGGAGATAAAATTACTATTTTGCTCTCTGCAAAATAAGATTCTCATTTATCATAATTGTACTGTGACTTTCCTTTTTTCCTCCTGGTTGATCTATGCTATGCTTTTGTACATCTCTCATCTGATGTGTGTGTGTGCGTGTGTGTGTGTATGTGTGTGTTTTTCTCCTCCTCTCTTCTTTGCCAAATTCTAGCCATCCTTAAAGTGTAACTCATGCCCCATCCATGCCAGTTTTTAATATGTGTCTAGTATATACCCAAAGAAAAAATGTTGAGATGGTGGTAGGAGGCCTAAATCTAGAATTTGGGAGCAAAGTATGGGCTGGAAAAACAAATTATCAGCACATGAGTGATATTTGAAATAGTGAGACTGGATACGTTCACCAGACTGAAATAGGTTCTTCTTCACACCGTCATACCTGTGGTTCCTCTATCTCTCATCTGCACTTCTCAATCATTTTAGACTTGTCACCACTTTTGAAGGGCGCTCAACCATATGATAGACCAGTTGCTTGCTTTAAATCATGCCAGATAGATTTTTTTTCTGTAATGGAACCAATCAGACTGAAGATACAGGCAACTGAGTTTTAATATGGACCCATGTGGTGTGGTGACAGTTTTGGTCACCATTTCCCTACTTGAGAGAACACTCTGTAGTCAACCACCTTTCTTAGAGGCACTCAACACGGATTGCTATTTGTAGACATATTCAATCACTCTATTGAAGGGAGCCTTCATGCTGCAACATTTTATCTCAGGCAGTAAGTCAATCATTAGCCACACAGACTCAAAATGATTTGCTTTCTCAGCTGTAATAATACAGCTTTCATCAGTGTTATTATTTTTTCAGACAATTAAGGTTACTTCTTTATACAAAACAATAAAAATATTTAATATTTTTGTTAAAAATTTTGAAGGATTTTTTAAAATAAGAATCTCTGCCTTCCTAAATAGGCAACTATGGGAGTATATTCACACTTCCTTACTGTCTCAGAGTCCTCTTCATGAACAAAAACCATGGTTCTGGAAGGTCCAAATCCATACCCCTCTCCCTCTGGTGATGACAGGGTATTCTGAATCCCTGAGCCTTTCACTGCATGTTAGTTGTCCTGCCACCTTTCTCTGATGTCTGCTGTTACCAGTCGCTTCTCACCTTTATCAGTTTATCTCTTCTGCTTCTACTATGCTCCCTCCTCTTACATACACATCCAAGTAATGGACTGAGGATACTCTATGTCATTTCCCTTCAGCAGGATTAAGAGCATGGAAATTATTTCCCTTGCTTCTAAGAACCTTTGCTTAAAAACAAATGAACAAACAAACAAAACTCCTCCTCTAGCTTTTTCTTCAGGAATGGCAAAGTAGAAGAGCTGAGATTGTTCAGAATTACCTACTGGCAAGTGAGCCATTGATTTATCTGACACAAACATGAGTCTGCCTCCTTTTTAAAGGAGTTTTGTATATGTTATGTCATATCGAAACAACCCAGATGCAAAAAAAAAAAAGAAAGAAAGAAAGAAAAAACACACACACACATTCTAAAACTAAGTCCCAATTCATAAATGGCATAAATTGAGAAGGTCTCCTATTCATATTTTCATGGAAAGTAAACTTTCAGCTTTGCCTAAGATAGTTATCTTTGATGTAGATAGATATCTACATCTAAGATGTAGATAGATATCTACATCTGTTATCTTTGAGATAAAATTTCCCAATGATATTTTTTAAAGTATTTCAGAGTTTACCTATCTTCCTCTTACTTAGCAGTGTTTCAACAAAGTACCTGTCTTATTGATCCATTGAATGGGATAGTAACACCTATAAAACACTTTGCAATAAATGAGAGTAACCCTCTGAAGTCAAATAGTTTCGACCTTACCAGTCAGCTGTATGACTTAGGGCACATAATTTATTTCTTTAAACCTCAGTTTCCTTATCTCTCACTGAGGGACGATTGTACCACAGCCTCACTGAGCTAAAACGGATGCTCCATTCATTTGCGGTACTGTTGAATCACAAGGTTAGTGAGTGGCAAGCCCATTAAATTGCCAAGTATTAATTATTTAGACACCTTCATTTTGTGATAAAGGAATTTGTATTCCAGATGAGTTAAGTGAGCCCCATGTTTTTCTTTCTTTTCTTAGAAATGGGTGCTTTGCATAGATTATTTCCTTTAATTCTCACATTCTAAAGTATATGCTAATATTCTCATTTGAAGAATGGTCATTGAGACTCAGAAAATATATGTTAACTTTTCCAAAAAGACACAGATCTTAAGTTTCAGGCTTATAATTCAAAGTCAATGCTTTATGTATGACTCAGAGCTGATGAGATTCCACCTGCTACCATGTGCACTCTTTCATTTATGGGGCAGGATGATCTGAAGTTTCGGGATTATGGAGGGAGAAATATAAAGAGCATGTACTAGGATAAGATGGAGGGAAATTCTACCTCTTCCCCTTTCTAACGTGAGGCACTTCAAAATGTTTTTTAAGCACCAGAAGAAAGTACAGACTCCAATATTTAGTACTGGCAGGAGAAATCCGTCTCCTCAACCACCAAGTAAAAAGGTAGAACTGCATGCTTCCTCATCAAGTGTGTCTTCTCCAACCCCCAACTGGACCCTTACCATCTAGCAGAATTAGAGTGGAGATACAGATAATTCTGTAAGGCCAAATAGACATTATTATGTAAAAAAATGTTAAACTTCATTTCAGTAATGTATAAGTCTGAATATAAGCACGAAGTGTGACTCTGAACCCAACATGTCACTCTCTCCATCATGGTAACTGGGAAGATGTCTGTCTGGATTCTGAGCCCGCACTTTTATGTACTTCATAGAATGCATTAAGAGAGGGCAGAAGTAAAAAGGAACCCAAGCCCTATTTATAATAAAATAAATATCATTTATAAAAATTGCATTTAACTGTGAAAATGGAAAATGGATAAAATGGAAAATTCTGAAAGACATAGGTGATGGGACATTGCAGTGTGTCGCAATAGGGAATTCAGGTACTTTGGTTTTGAAAATTGCAGAGCAAAGTGTATGACTGAATTGGAAGAGTTTCATCCTTCCTGATGCATTTTCACTGAACCCCAGTCACACGCATCAGACTTTAATATTCCAGCCGTCAACTGCTGTCATTTGGTGGCAACTGTATTTGCCAACCCCACTCACAGAGGAAGGAAAATAAGGGGACAAAATCACTGGGCAGAGTGTGCATCAGAAACTGTATCATCAGGCCCTGGATTTCTCACTCTTCCTGGGTGATACTAAATGGTAGATCATAAGAAAAATAAGGAAACAACAAAACAGAGAACACTACCTCCAACTATTTATATTCTATCTAAATCTTGCTTTCCTTAATTATGAACTTTCTCATCAGTATTTCTAAATAATTGTAATTATTTCCCCCCAAGCTATCAGCATACAAACTTACAGATGGTACCCACCTCTCCAGCGCCTTTTTCATTGCTCTGAACTTCTGGTGCCCCTGGAGGAGTCTGGCTTATGGCTTTGTTTTGGCACAAATGAGTCTCCTCTCCTTTCTTCTTGCACTAGAAGTTGTTTCTTCTCTCACTCTCACTATCCCCCTTCCCACTATGATATGTTAATTTTGAATAGTAGATACTGTGTCCTGTGATCCCTACTCCTCTCCCTAGCATGTCATTTGCTAAATCCAGACGATTCTCTAGAAGTATCAGGATCACCGGGGGAAAGACATCTCCACATGCACCTCCACATGCCTGTCCCTGATTTCCCATCTGAATGTAGAACATGCTGGAACCTTAGTTACTCAATTAAATATTTAGCACCTACTGCATCCTCTGCCTCATGCGGTGTTCTTCAGGATATGACACTGTTAAAGAAATGGCACCCATATTTAAGGAATTTCTCTATTGAGGAAATAAGATCAGAACACATGGAAGAATGAATACATTTACATATAAGTTGAATGGCAAAATGATAGAGATACAAATAGTAAAGCTAGTTCCTACCTGTCAAGTTAGAGTATCCTGATTTTGAACTATAAGTTCAGAGGAGGGGTGTTTCATATTTAGCTGAGGCAGGTAGAAAAAAAAACTTTAAAGATGAGTTAATTGGAAGTTGATATTGTGTTTAAAATCTCACATGTAATTAATACCTTCAAAGCATTGACAAGCTGGGCTCAAATCACTTTTAGGTCTTTTGTGACATTTGTTGCACTTGCGGTTACTTTCCTTGGTTCTCTCCTGTTCATTTCCGTGGATAGCATTCATTCTAACCAAACATTTATTGAAAAGCAAATAGCATTTCAAACATAAAGGATTAGTCAAATAAAGTGTGATGTTGTTTTATTGAATCAATGTTTCAAAAACACAGAATTACTATATTTTCTGTGCTTTAGAATATGCAACTCCTTACATCCCCTCTCAACTTTGGAAAGGAGAGATGTGAGTTTATGGAATCAGTGAATGAAGGATTGATATCTCTAGACATAAAAGCCATACCAATGCATGGGGAAGAAATTGGATTAAAGTAGCATATCTCAGTTCCCAAGTCAATGAAACCACTTTCAAGATCATAATACACAATACATGCTTTGGCATCCATCTTTCAGTTCATTCAAAACAAGTCCTGTCCCTGGACATACTGTCTTAATTTCATAACAAAGGTGAATAAAATTAAAGCGAACATTGTACAGGAGTTATAATACACTTATATTATTATATTAATAATTTCAAATAATTTTAATAGTACTTAACAATTATTAATATAATAGATTAATATTATAATGTTATATATACAATGTAATATATACTATATATACAATATATTACATTATATTGTATATATTACAATATATAGTGATGTACACTATATATAATAATATTTTATATATAATATTATAATTAATATTATTTACTTATAATATTATATATTGTATATATATTATTATATATTACCAACTTATCTGTGAGTTTGGATTCCATGAAAGAAAGTAGGACCTGCTCTCTCTCTTTTTTCTCCATATGAAACAACTATACCTAATTCACCTTAAATGACATTATCAGTTAGTTGTACATTAGTTTCATTTGAGAAATTCTGAATTCATAGGTCTGAAATCTCTTGTACTTTCTTCATTCATGGAACAAATTATATTATAAAATTAGCTCCTTTTAGGTTTCTGCCAGGGTTTCTTTGGAAACCCAAAAAGAAACTCAAACCTGCATCCTCTGTGTGCCTAGTGGGCCATGGGGGTCTAAGGGCTTATTAGTGATTTCATCACTTCCATCCATCATTCTCCGTGCACCATGGCGTGCACACCCATGAAGAGAACTTTAAAATAAGAAATAAAACTCAATGAACTCACATTCAATTAATATTAGTCATATTATTAATCCTCGCTGGTGGAAGGCTTATCAGGAGATAATTGACCTTATCAGTGTTTCAAGCCTACTGCATTTCTGTAGGATCTCTCATTCCCATCATGCTTAATTAGAATGCAATAAAACAACAAAAAAAGGGGAGGGTCTTTTTCCTGCTTAACTGTGGACTGTTCACTTCCCTCCTCCAACCTCTCTCCAAGAAGGAGAATGCGGAACTGTGGCTATCATGGATGTATAATCTTCTCAATTAATAAAATGAAACTACCGCCATTGCTCCCCAGGGCATGACAAATGCACCTGTCTGTACAACCAGACGACTGATGTCTCTTACGTGCCCAGACAATTCCCTCTTTTTCTGTGTTTTCAAAGAAAATGTGATTTTAATTGGACTGTGAAAGAGGCACAGGTGGAGAGGAGGGGGTCTTGTCGATTTACTTTCATGTAAAATGTGATGTTTCCTGCCACTGATCAACTCGGTGTCCAGCTTGGTATCATACCTCTTTTTCAAATTTTCTGAAAGTCAATTGTCCTTTATTCTTCCTGGGTTCGTGTCTCTTTGCTTTTGCTGCTATTTCACATTTAACATGCAGGCCTTGAATTTCTACTTTTTAAATTTTCTCAGCTTGGGATAAATGAATTTCGTGTTTCAAGATCAGGGATTGGCAGAATGATCCCTAAGGACATTTTCAGATGGGAAAGTCCATGATTAATTTTGAGGAAGACAAAAGTAAATCTTTTGGAGTAGATGAACAATAAATCTCCCTGCTCAAAGCAGGGATCCCAAACATAGGTCTTCAAACAATAGAGCAACAGTCCACATCTTGTGCCTGCTCCTTTGCTAGCTCTGTGAGACATTTCAACCCAAACAGCTTACATTCGGAAAGAGACGTGACAACCTTAGTGAAGCATTACACACACACACACACACACACACACAACATTGAAATATATGAACTAATCTTTATCTGAGAGTGTGTGAGCACGCTATTTGTGGAGTATGATTCACCAGTAGACAACAACCTCCTTAAATTTTGTTTGAACACATATTTTATTATTCAATTCCCTGGTCACACAGAGACTCTCAGCAAAACCTAAAAATAGGTGTCGGGGGAAGTCAGAATAGTCTTAATTCTTCAACATATGCATATCTCATATTTACTATCTACAGCTATATAATTGAAAGCTCAGTGAAAATGCATAATCCACTTCCTCTGTGTATTAACTGAAAACAAAGAGAGATTATTGAATAATAACAATTATCATTATAAGTCTTTTACTTTGTGTCTTATACACATAGGAATTTCTTTCCTATTACGGGTGGTATGCAAGTAGAGTATGTCATTTAACACAATAGGAATTTAATGACTATCCCCTTTGTGGCCAGTCCTATGATTTTTGTTTTGTTTTGATATGTTTGGCTCGGTCAGTTGTGATTATTTTGGATTAAAAAAGCTTAAAGTTGGTGTCTTGGATCACAAAGCATGATGAAAGATGGACAAGGAGAAATACTTGATCTGTCACAATTAAGTGTCAGAAAGTAATCAGGTCAATGTCAGGGGCTGGGAAAATAAATGAATTCAACACAGTTCTCTGATAGATACAAGGGGAATTGTGTCACCTTTAGGCTGAATGTTCTCAAATCCGCTACTCTCAAATCAGCTACTACCCCAGCCTGGTCAAGCCCCATGGATTTAAAAGGCCTTTTTTGAGAATTGATGAGGTAGCCTCTCATAGTGATGTATGTTTTCTGGGAGGGCAACTTTTTCCAAATATTTTTTTGCTCACCAGAAATATTTATCAAGTGCTCCGTGTGTTGCAGATGCTTTTTCAGTGGCTGGAGTTATCTTGTGAATAAAACAAAGATGTACCCTCCTACCACTTACATTCTAGTGAAGAGGGAATGAAAATAATAGAAGAAATTAATATATACATACATATCAAGCCCTCAGGCCCCTCTTTCTATTCCACGGTTGCTTCGTTAAGAGTGGACCAGGGTCTTGCTCATAGGAGCCCTAACTTTCCAACATCACTTGTTGGTAGGATAAAAACCTCAAGCAAATGATCCTATAATTTAGAAAATTCACAAAGAAGATATAGAGAGAAAAGTGCATGAATACATCCAAGGTACAATGTAAAATATTCAAACATCTGAATGCACCAATAAGGCAGCAAGTGTTAACAACAGTATGGAAAGGAAAGGAACACAAAGATTGGGATGATTTAAACAGATTCCTTGGGGAAGATAAGAATTACAATGGAACAAGTTCACACTGGGTTTGCCTGTACACCCAACCAAGTTCATGACATGCTCAGATTTTTCAAACCCTGTTCTCATAACGGTATAGATACAATTGAGAGATAATTAGAGTCAGGCAAATTTTTCCAGTTCTTCTTATACTATTTAATCAGGCCTGGTTCCTAGAATTGCAAACTGACATTACTACATGCCCATATGTGTGCACACTTGAGATTGGTTCTGCTTCACAGGTTGTTCTGGAAGGTCTGTCATGCTGAACACTATGGATTTCCTAGTTTTGCTCATAACTTGCTTTCCCTACTGGGAACTCATAAAGAACTACTGCATCAGTGCTACTGAGTTCAGTTATTTTTTATTGCCTCATTATTATTATTATTGATTATTATGACTTAAAATTTATAGAGTGCAAACAATATGCTACATACTATTAGAGGAAGCATCAGAAGACCATGGATTTAACAGCACTACACAGGTCTTTATAAATAGTGTCTCAGGCCATGGATAACATTCTGCCATCAGCATGTTCTCCAGGTGGGAAATCTTACAATCATTGCAAAAGTATATGGTCATTCCAAACCTTTCCTAAGTGGTTGTAGCAAGAACATGACCAGCTCCTGGGGATCCAGAGAAAGTCAGTCTTGGACTAGAGTCTCATTGATCTGCTCAGACATCAGAGGTAGAAAGAAGAAAAGAGGGTAATTGTTCATGGGATTTGCTATACATTATTATGTTTTGTTTCAAATTATTTTTCTGATCATATAAGTAACGAGTATTGGCAAATTTGGAAATGGAAATTATATATAATAATGTTGCCAAAAAAGTTAATACTTGCATGTTTTTGTCTTTAAAAAATATAAACATGTATACTGTTTGCATCTACATGTAAATATCAGTCAAGATGGGATAGTCTTATATTTATAATTTTATATCTTGTTTTATTTTGCCTATTATTGTGAGGTTTTTCAATATCATTAATTATTTTTAAGACATATTAGTAAGAGCATGATCGTTCATCAAAAATATACATCAAAATGTATATAAACAACCCCTTTCTATTAGGTATTGAAGTTGTTCCCAAATTGTATGGTAGTATATATAAACCTCAGATAAGCATTCTCATCTATCAAGTCTTGCCTTTATATTTTGTGTATCCTGGGTTGAATTCTTAGAAGTGAAATAATACACTGGCAAGTTTCTGCTATAAAGCACTCTATGTTGAGACCCTCCAGTGGGATATGATTACGACTGTTTCCCCATAGCCTCACTAGGATTGAGTCATGGAATTTAAAAGCTAGGAAGGACTTCAGAACTCCAGTGCCACCCCTTTTATTTTACAGATTTGACTAGTGATAGAGCAGAGACTTACTGAGGTCACACTGACTCAAGGTCCATGAAGTCACCTACTCTGTCTTGTAATTAAGGACTCTGCCTTTGCCTGGGTTTCCAACCTGGCTCCAGTAATTATTCTTGTGTGACTTGGGAAAATTTCCTTACTAATTTATATCTCAGTTTTCTTATCATAATTTCCAAGGTTGTTTTGAAATAGAATAAGAAATTAAAAATTAGAAGCATATAAATATTCTAAACATCAAAGTGTTGATAGTGAGTGAACTGGTAATGTGTTATGACATTAAAGTATTAGTCATTATTTAGAAGGTGAGAGAGAAAGCCTTTCTATCTTGATGTCTGGAAAGACAGGCTATAGCATAACATTTAAGTACCCCTCTGTTCTGGAAATGTTTCTTTAGATGACTTTGTAATTTATTGTTTGTCATGGCCTTTTTAACCATATAACCATAACAATAACCTTTACATATAAAATGCTTAACAGAGTCCCTGATATATTGCAAAGGTTCAAAATATTTAGCTATTATTAGTATCAGCCATGACTTCTGACATGCCAACTAATGTTCTACTTTAAGAAGGAACCATAGGAACTAGGATTTACTGACTATGGAGGACTGTTTTCTGAGGATGTTACACGGGAAGGTCAAGAGTGAAGCATCCAGGAACACCTGTCATGCCAACTCAGCAGCCCTTCCTTTATGCTCCTTAACATTTCCCTGTCGTGTCTTCATCTTTTCATAGTCTCATTCTGTGCACTGGCTGCTGCATAAAAACTACTTCTTGTTGTTGTTACATTGTTTTACTTTGTGTTCTCAGTATCTCTCAAAACACAACCATTTTCCCCCCAAACTATGGTCGTGTTGTTTGCTCAAAGTTAAGCATCTTGTATGTCAAAGAAAAATCATGAATTCTGTCTTACGCCCTTCTTCCAAAGTAAATTTAAATCATCAGAATGCAAATCCATACAAGCGATGTACATATGACTCTTAACTACCTCCCAGCACACACACATTCCAGGTCAGGTCACTGGCTCAGTCAGCATATGTGATTATTCTGGTATCAAGATTTGAGACAGATCTGAAAGTCTCAAAGCTCCCAGAATATGATCTGCCTTCCTTACAGTCCGTCCTCTATGCTGCCTCATCTGAACCCTCCTCCCAGAAATGCCCTATGGTTCAGGCCTTTGCTGATCTTTCACCTCATAAATATTCTTGCCCAGAACAGATTCTCCCTTGTCTTTTGGTCCCTCTCTTTGTCAGGATAACATTGATTAACGAATTAGTAATAAGATATTAATGTCTAATAATATATTTGCATTTTAATAAGAAACATTAATGTCTTAACTAAAGGGGATGTCTAATGATGGACATTTTATAATTTTGCCATACTGGTAGAGGAGATATGTTTGAATAGAGAACCATCTGACTGTTCTCAAATTATAACCCTACTTGATTAAGCATGTGTTAAATAGAGCCATAAGAAAAAAAAAAATCAAGTCAGCATCTCATAGAGACCTCTTGCTCTGTGCAATACAGACTAAATAAGAGAGAACTTTGTATCCTACCCTTTCCAGCCATGTATACAACAGATAGAAGTACCAGTGGCTCGTTTTTTTTGTATCATTGTAAGACAGTACGGTCCTCCCACCATCTCAAAATTTAAAAATTCAGATTTGGGGAAATCAAGTTTGAAAAAACTACCTATCCGTGATTCGTATAATTGCACCCCTGTTACGGATGGTCTAAGTGCTTAGAACATCTTTTTTTGTGAAAATTCCCAGTGATTTTAAGCATACTTGGAGGAAAATATGTTTGTGGAAAATATATAACCAATTTTTAGAGCACAGTGAGAGAATACTTTCCTTATCCTTCTCTTTGCCTTCTTCTAGCAGTGAGATCCAATTGTTCTTGAGTGCACACAATGGTTCTCAATCTTAAAAAAAAATACAAATTACATTTCACCGTGGCTCAAATGAAATTGTATGATTTTCTTCATATTCCCCTGGTTTTTTTAAGTTTGCTCCATCTAAAGATAGAAATATAATAAGATGGTAATTATCTACTACAGGGTGAACAGTAGATAACCAGACATAAGAAAAAGCAACAAAGCAGGTAACAGATCTGTGTAGCAATGGGTAATCTCATACTGATCATGAGAATTGTATTGTTGTGCTGTCAAAATGCATTCAGTTCAAACAGTATCCTCAGGAACTATACAACTGTAAAGAAAAGCAAATTGGAGTAATTTAAGCATCCTAAAGCTTATTTTCACATATTTCTTTCTTTGTGACATAAAGACACATAAAGGATATATCAAAAGTCACCATGGAGTCATCCCTGAGCATGGCAACTCATGTCGATCTCCATCCCCTTTGACACTCTGGAGTACTTCATGCTTGCATTAGTTAGCTGTCCCAGGGAGGAATGAGTTATAACACAGTTTCTGCATTTCCATAGGGCTTAGAACTGTTCTGGAAATGGAGTCAATATTTGGTCATTTCTTTACTTATAATTCAGTCCCCTGACAACTTCCAATTATAAATAGTTCTTCCTGAGGTTATCAAGAATTTAATGTGATTGGGCCACTGGGAAGTTGAAGTTCTTACCTAAAAAAAAAAAAAAAAAAAAAAAAAAAGTGTACATTCAAGACAGAGGTGATTCACCAGTCCATTTATGTTTTGCTTTGTTTCCCATCACTTGTTAATTTCTTTTGGCCAAACAACCTATTTCTCCAATATTCTTCCTCTCAAAGGACAAAAGAAGTAGTTTATGGGCTCTTAAGCAAGGTGAATTGGGGAAACATAAATTCCAGGTAATCAGAAATATAAGCTTTCTGGATGATGTAATTAGATGGATGCTATAATAAGCCTCACCCCCAAATAATACTGGCCTCACTCAAGTTATGACGCTAAAAAAATCTTCTATTTCCTATTACTTATAAATTTAAATTTCCTATTACTGTGATTTTTATTATCAGAAGGAGGTCATATATCATTAAGAAATATACTGGAAATAATTCATTTATCATATCACCTATAAAATAGAATAAAACTCCTATGGGTAAAAGGAAAACTAGTTTTGGGAAGAAATCAAATTGGACAGGAAAACCTTAATTAAAGATGAAAACAGGGTCAGGGAAGATAGGGAATCTATAGGTTATCCATCTTGATAATATCATTGTTGAATACTGTGTCTGGTACACAGTAAGTACCAAATTAATATTTGTTGAATAAGTAAATACATACATCATCCACATAAAAGCATGAAAGTACTAGCTGCCCAGACACTGGTATATTTAACAAGGGAAAAAAGCTATTGAAGAAGGAACAGAGGCTGCCCTCTCCCAAAAAAAATTTACCAGTTTTACCATTTTACCTGGAGCTAGAGCTTACTTCAAATAATGCCCAAACATGGGCATTTTTGTATTATCTGTGTACTTAATTTGTCCAGATTCACATTTTGTTCTATTACCATGAGTTAATAGAAAGTAACTCTATCTGGAGCTCCTAATATAAAATTCTATAGTAGGGAGTATTTCCAAATTTCTTTGTATTGTTACATGTGTATTGTTATGCTAAATAGGCAATTGCATGTTTTGTTTTCCTATGGCCTTGCCATTTTCATTGTATTCCAAAAAATATAGCCCATAAGAAGGAAACCATTTCGTTATGAAAGTGTAAAAAAAGAGTATTACCAAATTTGCTAGAGAATGTGGAATTTTTTTTTAATAATGGAATTTTAAGTATGTAACTCAAATTGAAACATTTATATGTTCTTTTTCCTTTGAAGTGTAAATGTATTTAATGCAGCAGAAATCAATATGTGTGTTTTCTTTGTTCCTTTAAATCAAGTCTAGTTCTGATAACAGGATATGCACTGGCACCCCTGGGGATGTGGGTGTCCTCTGTAGAGCAAACGGGAGGGGAGGTGCAGAACTCCAGGGCCCAGCCCTGTAAGCAACACTGGCAAGCTGGTGCCTCCTGTTTCATGGAGACCCTCCCTCCACATATATGAGCTATAATAACATCTGAAGAAACATTTCAATCTGTGGTCTTGGATTTTAAAAAATTATTTGGAATTTTAGAAATGATTATATTATTATATTGCTAGGGGAATCACGTTCTAGATTTCACTAGGTAAAAATCAATAGAGTACATGTCCTCTGGAAATCCATTAGTATATGTGGTTAATTGTACTCCAGCTTCTTCCCTTTTGAAACTGCTCAACTTAAATTAATTCCCACAGTGCTTCATTTGGTTTCTCCCAGTAGTTCTTAACCCAGAACAATTCTGCCCCCTTCCTTTTAAGGACATTTGGCAAGGTCTGGAGACAGTTTCGGTTGTCACCTTCATGGAGCTTCCAGGCTAGTGTACTGACCTCAGTGTGTCTTCAGCCTTCATTCCAATACTCTACTCCAGTCGTTCTTGCATCCTCTGCATCCAAGGCTATCAGCTGCCTACTACCCTTTCCTATCCCTTCCTACTACTGCACATGTCCTGTTCCCAAAGGCGACTTTGCATCTCCTACCTGTCAGCCCCATCAATGCAAACCTTTTGTGGAAAAACCTGCCATGCCCTTAATTCTTATTCGAACTGCTATAGCATTAAGTTTTCCAGTATGCATTTCTTCTCCAGTATTTGTTTTATGCCGTAAATTTTATCTCACCAATTAGATTGCAAACTTCTAAAAATGGTGGCCAAGATTTATGCCTTTTTGTAACCTTTAGATTGACATTTTGTTTTGAGTGATAGGGTTTATTAATTTTTAAAAAATAATTATAGCTATGGTTTATTGAGAACTTACTAAGTGTAAACTGCTAAAATTTAATATATATCATCCTGTTTAATAATTATGACAGTATTGTGAGATACTACCCATGCATACCCCTTTTAACAGGTAGGGAAATTGGAACATGAAGGTACATAATTTCTTCAATATGACTTTGATAGTACATGGTTGTGAACTCAGCTCTGTCTAATCACAAAGAGTCATGAATATGATGCTACAGATAAAAACAGCAACAGCAAAGATAGATGTTATGGTAGACTGATAATTATTTCCAAAGATGTCAGGGCTTGAGCTCTGCAAAGTGTGTATGTTACCTTATTTGGAAAAATAATCTTTGCATATGTGATTAAGTAGAAGTTCTTGAGATTAAGAGATCATTCTGGATTATCCTGGTGTAGCCTAAATGAAATCACAAGTGTCTGTATAAGAGAGACACAGAGAGATTTGACACACAGACAGAAGAGGAGAAGGTAATGGGACTACAGAGGCCAAGTTTGGAGTTTATGCAGGCACAAGCCATGGATTGCCAGAAACCACCAAAAGGCAAGGAAAGGATTCTCTAGAAGCTCCAGAGGAAGTGTGGCTATGCTGACATCTTGATTTTGTACCACTGATACTGATTTCAGGCTTCTGGGCTCCCGAACAGTGAGAGA
Organism: Mellivora capensis; assembly: GCA_004024625.1. NCBI lineage: Eukaryota > Metazoa > Chordata > Mammalia > Carnivora > Mustelidae > Mellivora > Mellivora capensis. The sequence continues at coordinate 19,492 of PISX010017965.1, read as the reverse complement.
AAAAAAAATTCTGTTGTTTTTAAGCCACCAACTTTTTGGTGATTTGTTACAGCAACCCCAGGAAACAAATACATCTGTCATATGTCACATGCCTGCTTTGTGTCAGTCTAACAAGATCATAAGAATACAAGAGTCTAAAGCCCAAGGTGCAATTTCTCATGAGATCTGGGGAAGTAAAATTCATGGATTTTTGTTGTTGTGGGTTACATTCAAACTTCAGAAACTAGAAAAGCCTTCTAAATACTCTATTTTTCCTTTACAGCCATTAATATATAATCTTTCTCTGTCTTTCAACTTCCTGATCCATTCTCTGTCTACAAAGTAGTAGGTTTCATGCCTCTTCCACACTTGACCCTTAAACAGGACTTTTTATGTGCCTGCAATTTTTCAAGACTTTATAATATCCCCTTTAATTCTGTTATACTTATTTGTCACATAAGCTCTCTTCATTCTGTTTCAGTAACATATCAAAAATTAACATATTTATTGGGCACAAACTATAAACAAGGGACTATTCAACCTCCTCTTGTCAGTGAAACACACATGGGCTTGCCCCTGAGAATCTTAGAGTTTGTTTGGGGAGATACAGGATAAGCATACAACAAGAATTATTTGAGTTACAATTCAAGACTGCTATAGAACACATGGTGTGATTAATTAGCAAATGATTATACAGGCAGCAATTGGAGTAACTTGCAGAAGATCACTGAAGCACATTGCCTCACTTCTGAGCCCTTCCTCAACTAGAATTCTAAACCGTCTGTTTTCAGATAGCAACATCCCCAAATGTCTAGGTAATTATGATCTTATGACCATTTTAATGCATGTGTATGCCCACCAATTGTGAGAAGCACTTGGTTTCTATAAATGCTTTCACTCTGAAGTCATGCGTTATATTGCATAAGCTATCCCAGAACTTAGCCCTTCCTTAAATTGCCTCACCAAGTCCAATTCAGGACCTGGACGCGCTTTCCCCCCCACCCCCCCATATCCCTTGAACGCAAAATGTGTAGTCACATACATTAAAGACGACTCTCAAAAATTGAAAATTTAATGTAATTAAATGATGGCAACATATCTTGTCAGTAATAGCATGGAACAATTTGGTGACCCATTTATGTTCCATACAGAATTAAAAGTAGCAAATCCTCCTCACAAGAGCTGAGTCTTACTGATAAAGGAGGATTCATTAAGAATTATTTAACCATGCTCATAATGGGAACCATGCAGTGGTACAGCTTAAGAGAAAATGGTTTTAACAGACCAGCTAACGTCTTAAAAAGAAAGAAAGAAAAAAAGAATGAAGAAGGAGCTACACTTCAGTGAGATCTTCAGGAAATCAGCTAGAATTTCAATAGCACTTTTCTGAATAGGAATCGGTGGTCTCTCACACTGGTGTTTACCCCACCGTTTAGGCATGAAAGCCACCTTTCTGAGGTAGCCATGTGAAGGAGAAATAGAGATGGCAGAAGCCAGGCAGAACACAAAGGAGCAACAGGAAACCCTTTAACTAAAGAATAAAAACACTCAATTGACTGGCTAAAAGAGGGAGGAGTGTCAGGGGAGTAGAAAGGGCAGGAGATATAGAGCTATGTGGTGAAAATAGTCAAATGATTTCCAGCCACCTCAGATAGGCCTTGCTCATTCACTCCCTTGGGATTCATATATGTATACATACATATGTGTATATATGTGTGTATATGTGTGTATATGCACATATGTATGTATACATATATGAATCCCAAGGGAGATGAATGAGCAAGGCCTATCTGAGGTGGCTGGAAATCATTTGATTATATATATATGTACATATATATATATATATATATATATATATATATACACACACACATATATATACACATATACTCAAGATGAATCATTTTATAAGCTCCGTTCCTTGACTACAGAGAAGCCAACACTGATTAGTTTTCATATGAATAATTCGATTGTAGTGATGATGCGCTATATCAGAACTCAAAAGAAACTTAAAGGAGAACTTCTGTAAATGGATCCCTGTTTTTCCCCTTTTCAGATATAAAAGTGCTGATCAGTTTATTGTAAAGTTTTCCATTGTTACTTTCCTTCCCTATCTTCTAGCGATAAGCTGTGGATCCCTATATCTTTTGGGAGTGACAGATGCAGAACTGAATAAGAAACTCTTTGTTTCAAAAGCCTCTAATTTGGGGAAGCCCTAACCAGTGGGACTGGGCTTGATCTTCGCTGTTAATACTGAGATTCGATGAGAGCCTGATACATGGGACACTACTGTTATTCAATGTTTTTGCTCTGTTTCCCCTCATAAAGTGAGTTCTGTTCTCATAAAAAAAAATGTGTCTATACACATAAATACATGTGAGATATATATCCACATATACATACACACACACATACACACATTACATATTTGTAAATATACATTTCTATCTATAGATTGATATCTATCTATATCTTTACTCATTTACCAGTTACCATTTCCAGTGTTCTTATTACTTTATATAGATTCATATCTCCTTTGGTTAGTCTTTCCCCCATCTGTGAAGGATTTCCTTTAACATTTTTGTAGTGTTGGTTGGTTGCTGATAAATTCTTTCAACTTTTAGTGTGATCTTTATTTTTGAAGTATATATTCTTTTTCTCTTCTGGATGCTTTAAAATTTTTATCTTTATCAGTGGTTTTGAGCAGTTTGATTGTGGTATGCCTTTAGTGCAGTTTACTTCAGGTATCCTTTTCGTGGGGCTCATTGAGATTTCAGATTGGTAGGTATACAGTTCTCAACAAATATGGAAAGATTTTGGCCATTATATCTTGATTATTTTTTTTATACCCATCTCTCTCTCTCTCTCTCTTTTTCCTTCTTTCCTTCCCTCTCTCTGTCCTTCTCCTCTTCCACTCTTTTGGTAGAGAGAACTCTAATTATATGTTTATAAAGACACTTGATGTATTCCCACAACGTGCATGCTCTCTCTCTCTAAATATGTATTTTTTGACAGGGAACACATGTACTTTATTAATTATGTTGCATATTCAAACAAATATGATAAACCCCATATTGATTGATTTTGAGAGGGAGAGTGAGGGAGGCAGGGCAGAGGGAGAGGGATGGAGAGAATCTTAAGGAGGCTCCACACCCAGCATAGGGCCCAAGGGGAGCTCAGTCTCACAACCCTGAGATCATGACCTGAGGTAAAATCAAGAATTAGATGCTTAACTGACTGAGCCACACAGGTGCATAAATAAATTCCATTTTAAAAATGTAAGTTATATAAAAGTTATATAAAACCATCTGTGCAGATTTTGTATTATTTTTAAATTCCTATTGGCTAATAAAAGTATTTCCACTACAGAACTGGAGCTTTCTAGAAATGCACATTATTAATTTTTTGCATGCAGAATACCTGAAACCTTATTATATCTTACTTCCTGGTACAAGTCAAATGCTTAGATTTGCAAAAACCTTGTCCATTTCAGACATGGTAGTTATCACTTGTAAGAGTTTTGTTTCAGTCAGTTTTAATACCTTTCAATCCTCTGCTTATATTTTAAAGATGTGGAATACAGTTAGAAGAACCATTTTAATGTCTTTGTCCGATAATCCCAATATCTATGTTAGTTTGTAGTCAAATTTTAGCTGGTTAGATGCTCGAAATTTTTGTGATCTTACAAATATTTTTTTAACTTTTTTCTAGAATGCACTTCAGTTATTTAGAAACAGTTTGATGCTTTCAAGTTTGATTCTTCTATCATTTGTTGAAAGGGGTCTAGAGCAGTGCTCAGTCTAGACCTAATTATTTCCCAATTCTGAGGCAAGAACTTCTTGACTGAGAAAAAAGAAACCTTATAATTTATGGCCATTCAGTCTGTCTAATGGGAATTGCACTCTTCCCAGACATGGCTAACTGCTGGCACTGTTTCCTCTAATTCTTTCAGTTGATTTTTACCCTAGTCTTAAATATTTTCCTCAGGAAGTTGTGTTTATTAGTACTCTGCTAATTACTTGAAAGTAACTTTCCACAAATCTCTAGCATTCTCCTTCTGCATAATCTTTCCTCTCTGGTACTCTCTGGTACTTCCTCTCTGGTACTACTCTGTTAGCTAGAACTGTTAGTTCTAGCTGCCCTTGTCTCCCTGGCATGTTTAGCTCCATCTCCTCAAGTGAGTAAGTACCGGACTATGCCTGGATGACCTATAGACTAGAAATGCTCATGGCAGTAGGCGGGGGAAATCTTATGCCTCACTTTGTGTCCTATCTCTCAGAGATAACTCTCCTTTACTACTTGAATGTTCTGTGTGTTGAAATTTGTTTTTAATATGCTTTGTCATTTATTCATAGCTTCTGAAAAGAGGTCAAATATAGCTCTGTTACTCCATCTTGGGCAGAAGCAGAAGTCTAAAACAATTAGCACTGTTCTTGAAGCAGAAAAGAGTTTGGGGGGTGCTGGTGGTGGTGGTGGCTGGGAGAATGAAACTTCAGAGGGAAGAACAAGGTTAAGTTGTTCATGAAATCTTTGCATTCATAAATGTGAGAGGATCTGAGATGAGAAAGTTCTGATGCAAGTATTATTATTTATATCATGACCTATTGTTTACCATATGAGGCCTCAACTTCCTTATCTCACATGAATTCCTCCCCACATTTTATAACTTGACATTACAATGAAGAATAATAAGGGCGCACTGGTGTAGGTAAATTAATAACATACCTGCTTTATCGAGTCTGCCAACAAATGAGTGGCAGGATTGGTAATGAATAAATACTGTATGAACTACTTAGAATTGTTTATTATATATTTCAGTTACTTTGCTGAATATTCTCTATTTTCCCCTCTAGACTTACCAGCTGCTCTTCTCACTCTGCTTGGTGTTTAGGGAAGTTGACCTTTACTGGATGGATCAACCGCTGTCTTATCCTCTGGTTTCTGGTTGGTTTGGAGCCAGCAGACCAAGAAGAGAGAGGAATTGGGGTATTTATTCCCCAGCTTGCTTTTTACAAGGGCACTGGTACGTAGTAACTGCATTCCTCTTGAAAACTGTACATAGCTCATGTCTGATATACCACCACCTAAGAACAGTGTAGCTCTAAGAACAGTATAGCTCTCACTCACTCAGCTTCATGCTTTCAGCTTAGGCCTCTTACTGGCTGCTGTTGCTACCTGCAGGGAGCTTCACTGTCTCACCATTGTCACCTAATTCTGCTTAGACCTTTAAAAATGGTCTTTAAAATCTCTTCAGTTACCTTTCTGTGTATGCCATTTGCTTTCTTGAAGGGATCTGGACTGGAACAGGTATGAAATAATTTTCTTGCTTTGATCTGTTTGCCAGGTCTGGGGTCAATCAGTAAAACATACTTAAAAATAGATAACGAAAATAATGGGATTCTAAAAATAAATAATAGTGCTGTACTAATGTAAAAGCTTGGTTTTAACATTATACTTACATAAGGTGTTATTATTGGGGAGAATGGAGAGAAACTACATAGGAACTCTCCTATTTTTGAAATATTAAATTTTTCGAAATAAAATTTATTAATATAAAAATTTTAAAAAGTAATAAAAATATATACGATCTTTTCACATGTGATTATATTAAAAATTCACATATTTAAAAACAAACTAACAAGTAGATCTGTTGCTGCTACTTGACACTTACAGATAGAATTTACCTTTCCTACAGGCTAGTTTGATCAGCCTAGAAGAAGATTCTAAAAGTAAATTAAATACTTCTTTCATAACCAAAATCTTTGATTTAGAAATTTACTAATTTAGAAAATGTGACTGTATATTTTCTCCTGTCTTCATTACATTCATATATGATTTTCATTCTTCCTCTTTTTTTTTTAATCCCATGGTCCTATTTCTTTTTTGTTTATATATTATAGTATAAAAAGAACCTGTCTCTATCTACATATCTCCAAGGATTAACTTAATGACCACCTTCAATAAGTTTTCTGTACCAGAACATCACACATCTGCTATTTCAATGGATTCAGTTTAGGTTAGAATCATATATAGCCAAAAAACATCATCTACTTTACCCATGTGTTTTGTAGACAGCATAAGGCTATTGAGGAAAAATATTATCCCTTTTAGTTCTTTTGTAGAACATCTCTGGGCTTCTGTTGAAGTGAATTCAATTCAATTTCTGAATAGAGTATATGCCTGGGCAGAGTTACAAACCCAGATTCGTATTTCTATTTTTCCACTAAATAACTGTGTGATCTTGGGTAACTCATTTTCAGGCCTTTCTATAAAATGAATGCATTAAATCAGATTATCTCCAAGGTCTCTTTTAGTTCTGCAGTGGCACAGTTTTCACTGTAAATATAAGATGGTAACAGAGAAGTAGAATCATATGGCATCCTTTATGTATTGAACTCCCTTTTCCCTGAAATCCTCATCAGTCTACTCTAAGCTCAAAGCTCATGGTTTTGATCTTGAATATTTAGAATTTTATTATGGATAAATAGCCCCAAACTGGTAAGCTTATTTGAAACTCTGGAAACCACTAGTAGCTAAACCTCTTGGGTTTGCAAAATTGGGCAGTAAATTGTATGAAAAGGGGTTTTCTCCTGAGATTTCCTGTGTTTGCTGCTTCTGGCAGGTTGAAATTAGAGTGAGAAAAGCCAGTTTTGTGATACCTTGTTACTGCCGCTCCCAGGTGGAGTTCAGAAGTGTAGACACAATGACAAAGGTGATGAAAACATAATAACAACAAAAGAAGAATTTAATCAAATTTTATCGGCTTTCTAAAAGCTTGCAGGTCTAGCTCCACTGGTGCCTTTATTTATTTGTATATTGCATTTGTAAAATGACTCTCTCCTTGGGGAGGATGAGGGAGTTATGTAATTACTAGTTGAAAATTACTAGATCTTCACCAGCGAAGCAAAATATGGTCTTGGATGCTAAGTGGAGGCAAAATATAATATTAAAGGGGGATATCATTAACTTCCTTTTGTTAATATCCTGAAAATCAGGTATCAAACCTATTACTTTTTTTATCCTCTAGTCATGCTCATTCAAGTAAATTTGGATTTGATTCTCTTGACTCAGTATTTTCTAGCATCTCTCAGCTAAGCTCACTTTTACCTCCATTCAAGGTCTCACCTTGTCCCCTGACCAGGTAAAACTAAATGAATTCCCAAAGATGTGCTCTTATAGTCCAATGGTTAGAACAGGACTTTCTTCATATACTCATTCCTAAAATGATTATGTCTTCATCTGATCAAAGCTGAAGATGAAACTTTCGTACTGGTCCTTATTACTATGCACTGAAACTTTTTCTTTTTCTTCTTTCTCCTCCTCCTCCTTCTTCCAGAGCTGAAGTCTAGCTGTCAATCATAGCCAGGTCTCTTGACTATGGGAATATCCTAGCATTACTGGTCTTCAGTTTGCTGTTCTAAATATTGCTGACACTAGTCCCCTGCCCATGTGCTCCGTGTGCCTGGGTAGTCTTCCATGCCACTTTGATCTGCATCACCTAACACACAGCATAGCTGCCAAATTCATCCTCAGTTCTTTTCCTTTCTTGGGTGATAGGTTTTGTTCCCAGACTTAATTGATACTCCTTTTCTTCACTGTCTTTTCCATATTGATTCTTGTGTCCCCTCCCCTTGTGCTTTGAGCCCAAGAAATAATTTATTATCATCTCCATCCTTTATGCCCCTATTATGGCCCATCCCTGCTGGAAAACCATTTCCTATGGTTATATCATTTCAATCATTGCATTTGTGCAAAGACCAATACATTACTTTGCACTTTTTGTGCATGTTTTGTCCTCTGGTTCATGTATGTATATCTTCCAAGCAAAATAAAAAATTCTTAGGGTCTGGGGTTATGTTTTTCATCTCTTCAGTCATCTAGGGTGTTATTATATCTAGCATGCCATTAGTGCTTAGTAAAAAGTCCCAGTGTGACTTTTAGATATGAAATATTTGAATGATTTAATATGGGTTATAGATTTTATTTAGAAAATATATGGTTGTATATATTTGTCTCCTGTTCAGCTCAGCAAATATTTATTGAGTTACTAAGACAGTGTCTTATGCATAGTAAACCTTCAATAAATATTTAGGTAGAATAATGTCCCCAATATTAGTGACTTATCTGCATTAGCAAAGGAGCCTTAGCAGAAGAATAGGGAATAAATAACTTCTTAAGCACTTTCTGGTTTGTTAATCACAGTTCTGTACATTTGGTTTTAGAGTGGATTGCATTAAAATAATGCAGAAGCTCATTTGAAAAGCTGATAAAATATTCCATTGCCAAAGTTGGCACTTCATTGAACTTAAGATCATTATAGAAATTAGGGAGTAGGGAATGAGCTTTTGTGAGGCTCACCCAGTCTGTTTATATCCCCCTCTGGCCATTGAATGGACATTTCTTGAGTAGATCCTCAATAAGAGGCTGAATGGATCCAAATTCAGAATGATTTTGTACAGTCTCGTAATGGAATGGATAGTGAGGATGTAGTGATAATTTCATCATGCAGAACATGCTCATTAAAAAGTAAGATGTAAGGACTAAACTGCAGCTCTTAAAGAAGATATACTAATGACAAATAAATACATGAAAAGATATTCAACATCAGTACCCTTAGGAAAATTAAAAAAACCACAATAAGACACCACCACACAAATAGTAGATTGGAAAAAGAAAAATAAACTTGATAACACCTAATACTAGGAAAGATGTAGAACAGGAGAGTGAGAATGCAAAATGGTACAGTTTGGAAGATAATATCTCACAAAGTATACATTTACATATGACTAGACAATCCAACCCTTAAGAATTCACTAAGGAGAAATGACACCATATGTTCACACAACAACCTGTACATGAATGTTTATATAAGCAGTTTTATTCATGATTGTGAAAGACTAGAAACAACACAAATGCCCTTAAACTGATAGATAAATGAACTGAACTGTACTACAATCATACAATGGAATATTACTTATCAACAAAAAGGAACAAGCTGCTGATACATACAGTATCGCGCATGAATCTCAAAGGCACTATGCTAAGTTAAAGAAGCCAACTCCATAGGCTGTATGATACAATGTACATGACATTCTGAGAAGTCAAAATTATAGAAACACAAAACAATGCAGTGGTTACCAGTGACACAATTAGAGAGGAGTTGACTAGAAAGGGGCAACATGAAAGAATCATTCTGGTTGATGGAGTTACCAACCATCCTAATTGGGTTGGTAGTTTCATGGCTAGAAGTATTTATGAAAACTCAGAAATATATACAAAAAGGTTAGGTTTTACTACGTGTATTTTTTTTCTTTTTAAATATGAGGTGAGCATTTTGAGTTCTATTAAGTAGTCAAATGGGAATACATCAGTGGAAACTAACTGACTTGATATGCTCTTTGGAATTGGAGACAAGTAACCACAAGCTCAAGTACAGCCTCTGAAATCTAGTTTTTAAAAAAATTCTATTATTATATCAACCTTTAAGGAAAAAGAGTTGATATGCAGTTGAAGTCTTTCCAATTTGAGTGTCAAGGCAGATAACTACTTGAGGATTAGAAACAATAAGATCTTATGTTCTCCCAGTATTTCTCACTCTCCTAGGAACTTTGAACTTAATTTTTCTAGAAGTGTCACCTCTTCCCTAGATACAGAAGAGCTCCTCCAATCTAATTGTATACATATTTACTAGATTGTCTTGCTTCTGTAATAATATTGTTAGGCTGATATTATTATCTCTACTTTGCAGATAAAGAATATGGATTTCAGATCAATTTATTGACTTATCAAAGTCAATAAATTAGATGTCAATAAATTAGATGTCAAAGACTTACAGAAAATGGAAGTTAAAAAGTCAAAGTCAATAAATTAGATGTCAATAAATTAGATGTCAATAAATTAGATGTCAAAGACTTACAGAAAATGGAAGTTAAAAAAAGTAAAAAAAAAAAAGTAATGTCCTCATTTTAAAGAATCTGATTCATAGAACTATTATGTAAAATTAAGTATTGAACACAGTATCATTTTTGAATTTTTATTTATAGCAACAGTGAAGGAAATGATAAAATTTAAACTACTCATAATCACAGAAATCTAATTCTGATATTATTTTCATTCTTCTTTGTACACTTTGACTCCTAGTTCTCATAATCAATACCTTTAAATCTTTTATGGTATTGTAAATATTCTTTTGTATTTTGCTTTTGTTACTTACCAAGAAATTATTGCATTTGTTTTCAATGTGGAATGGTTAGTTTAGACTACAGATAGTCTATAATATTCTAGGCTCCAAGGATACAGCGTTAAAAGGCACAGTTCTTATCCACAAGGGTTTATGGTCTGGTAGGAAAAACAGTGAAGTCATACCCATATTATAGTAGGAAGTATGCTATGATGGAAGGATTCTCAGTGGTGCTGCATAATCCACAATAGCGCATAAATACAGTTAGAGGATGTTTATATTGGGCTGCACAAAAAGAAGCAGTTCAAAAAGGAGATTGAGCATGTGTGGTCACAGAACTAGCAAGCAATAGAGTGAATTTTATATCTTTTAATGTTTCATACAATTTAATCAATTTGACGTAATAAAATATGCTTAGCCCTTTTTCTTGGACATTTACTTATAACCAATTTAACTGTTATAAATAATGCTGCAATGAATGTTTTTGTACTTATTATTAACTTTTATCTTATTTTGAATTATCCTCTTAGAATGTATTCCTAAGTGTGGAATTACTGAGAAAGGTATATATATACACTCATTCTTATACACACATTTTCTGCCCCCCAACTGGCTTTTGTTATATAATCCCAAACTGCTTTAGAAAAGGCTTATACAAATTTGCAGTGTCATGAGCAATATATGAGTTTACCGGTTTTGCCGATACTCTATAGCTTTGTGTAATCTTTTACTTCTTTAAATTGTGCTAATCTAATAGTTACAAAAAGTGGAAGTAATTTCTGGGAAGATGAAATATTTGACTACAAAAATGGATGAGGGAAGGAACACAACACATTTGGGGCATAGTGATGAGTATGATATAGCAGAAACATTCAAAATGAAGCACTTTAATCATACAAATCATAAAATTTGAGAGCATAATTTTATAATTTTAAACAAGAAGTAAGCTATGTTGAAATACAGTATTTGAAATGAGAAGTAAGACCAATGTTCTTTAATGGGGTTTAAGATTTATGCTTGGGATCTTGACAAGATCCAGCCTTCAGGAAAAATTCACCACTGGTGTATTTTATTTCCACAGATATTTATGAACATTATACAGCAACCTACTGCTGACCCAAGTCCTTGCCTGTATGCATTCGTTTATCTCTTGGTAACATGGGCAGTGCTTTCAGATGAGCCATGGACCTAATGGGAGAACTTGGAATGAGATTTTTTTCCTAGAGTGAGTCCCACCAAGTCCTTAGTCACTTAGAAGTGTCAGGCAGAAGGGACTCTGACAGACAGCTCTGTCAATGTGAACAGAGAGTTTTAGATCAAGCCCAGGAACATTACTGTCAAAAATTACAACCTCAGCGTTGACATAAATGTTGACAGCACCATTTTCACTGATAGTGCTATCAGAGCAGATTATGATTCACAAAGGACTGTCCAACAAGCAATGATTTAGATGAAATGCTCCCAAATAAGTAAAGGGAAAGGAAAGGGAGAAGCAAAATATGAAGACTGCAGGTTACAAAATTTTATTAAGACAGCCATCTTTCCTTCTTGGTAATGAAGGCTTGTCAGGAAGTTCACATTAAGAGAAACGTGGTAATGGAAATTCAGACTCTCCTCTGAGTCTGGCCTACCTCCTAATTCAGACCAGTGATTTACACAGTTCTGTGAAATATTTTGAAAGAATGATAATGGTGTGTAATTATAGGGCAGGTGTCCAGCCTTTCCAGGGAACCAGCCAAGTGTCTCAGAAGTCAAAACTGTGTAGGAAAGCAGAATGACATTTTGGTAAAAAGAGGCACATGGAGATAGGGATACATTTACTTTTTCCATATACAGGAATACCATTAATTTACCAAAACTCACCTCAACTTCCTCCAGTAACTCTGCTTAACCTCAGTAACTAATTTCTCTAATATTGTGACATCAGAGCTAGTCTATTAAGCAACATTGCATGTCTTCAGTTGTTTTCAAAATAGCTACTATGAAATGTTTTGACTCCATGTAAATTTTTAATTTTTTCTACCATTTCTTTCCCACTCATGGCACATGGGTGGTGAGGAATACATTGAAATATTCGAATTAGGATGAATTGAGTTCTGTTGTGGAAACCAAGAAATACATGTGAATCATCCTACTTTATTCTAGTGGAAATATGTGTTCTATTCTATTCCCTTCCAGGGAAAGATCATTTCATATAAATATTTTATACAAAACAAATTATTTGAGAAATTATTGAGTGATTCATAAATTATGTTTCTAAGCCCCTCGGGCAAATTGTCTAAAATGCAAAGTGAAGTTAAATGAATCCAAATCGAAAGATTTTGCTTAAATCTCAAAGGCTTACACTTGCTTCTAAATGTCATGGTAAATGTTGCAAATGACATTCTGGAAATCATTGTGTTTTACCTCATAGTATCACCATAGTATGCTGCATTACAGAGATCATATATTGGTCTTTATTGCTAATTTGATATTAAATCTTTGAGTGAAGGGAATACATTTTGTGAACCATTATTTTTATCAACTGAGTATATGGTAGCTGGAATATGAGAAATATTTAATATGTAATTTGCTAATCAATAAAAATTATATCAGTAAGTCAATGTTTCTTTCTTAAATTCTTTTGGAAGCAGGCACCAACTCAATAAAATAAAATTGTAAAGAAAGATAGGATGCAGGAATGGGAAACTGATAGAGACTATTACAAAAACATTATTTATAAACATAAAATAAAATTTTCTGACCTGTGGTCCTTACAAAATCAACTATCAAGGGAATGCAGATTTTCAACATAGGTAATTTTTAGGGAGAAGCCATGGATATGATGACTTTTCATTCTATGACAAAAAGTGTTGAGTGAAAAATTTTTTTAGCTCCACTCTCAAACTTTGTCTTAATAAATATTTACCCTTCAAATTAAAAAAAAACAAAAACAAAAACAGTTTTGATTGAACTCTTTTTACAAATGGATGTTAGTTCTGCCTAGAAGTCTGTGTGTTTGATTATCTTACTCCAGTTAAGAAGATCTCTGAACTTCCTTCTGGAATATGCTTTATTGGGAAATATCTTACTCTTTCCAAATGATCAGTTGAATTTTGTTATAAATTCCATGCCATTTATTATATGTATTTTCTTTTATAAAATAATGTTTTTCCTATTTTCCTAAAAAATGAAATTTAACTATTAAAGAAATTATACAATATGGGAAAATATAAGGAAATAAAACAGGTCATGATCCCAGAGTCCTGGGATCAAGCCCCGCGTCTGGCTCTCTGCTCAGCAGGGAGCCTGCTTCCTCCTCTCTCTCTGCCTGCTTCTCTGTGATCTCTGTCTGTCAAATAAATAAATAAAATCTTAAAAAAAAAAAAAAAAAGTAACCCAGTTCCTACTAAACAATATAACAGCAGTCAACATTTTGCCATATTTCATTACTTAATCTATTACTTATCCATCCTATGTTAACACTAGTGATTTAAAAGTATTCCTGTATTTGGCCCTACTGAGCATGCTCAACACAATTATGCTTGATGATCTGGTTATATGATACCACTATGAGAACACTGGGACAGGAGAGTGGGTTGGGAAAGGTAGGCCATGTAGAATGGAAATCTGGGTTAGTAAAACATCTGGAACAGAACTAAGAATTGTGTTATGGCAATAAGAATAGCAACTAATGTCTGTGTGTGTCAGGCCTTCCTCTGAGAGATTTAAATTGATCCTCACAAAAATTTTCTATGTTAGATACTACTTCCAAACCCATATTACATTTGAAAAAAACTGAAGCAAAGGGATTAAGGAAATTTTCCCAAAGTCACAGATAGTATTTAAGAGAACCCAGGGAGTCTGGCTATGTATACAGATACTTCCTTCCAGAAATAAATGTTTATGATAACATGATTCAGGTAGTTTTGCTGATTAGTATAACATATTTTGTCTTGATCCAGTGAAATAAAAAAAGAATTACAAGGAAAAAAAGGAGGGGCTGGAGTTATTGCAATAGCATAATGAACTTGGTGCATATCAGTGCAGATTTGAGTGACAGATCAAATTTTGGAGATTCTGACAATTTATAAATAATCTCTCAGGCTATATTTCTTGATTAGAGGTGATAACTTACACAGATCTTGATAGTCCATGAACCATAACTAACCACAATTATGAATTCATTTTTAAAAGATTAAATGAGGGGCACGTGGGTGGCTCAGTTGGTTAAAGCCTCTGCCTTCGGCTCAAGTCATGATCTCAGGGTCCTGGGATCGAGCATCCCCATCGGGCTTTCTGCTCAGCGGGAAGCCTGCTTCCCCCTCTCTCTCTGCCTGCCTCTCTGCCTACTTGTGATCTCTGTCTGTCAAATAAAAAATAAAAAATCTTTAAAAAAATAAAAGATTAAATGAAATAGTCTCATTTTTCATGTGAGCTTAGACATAATTATGTTGATTTCAGGGAGCAGGTCTGGCATCTTGATCGTAGGAACTGTTGAATTTTCTGATGATGAAGAGGGACTTGTATAGGCTGTGGTCTGAAATCTTTGAGATGATCTGGCCCTAATGACTTTCAATTCCAGACTTGTAAAAAGGCATGATCTAGATCAAAAGCGTTTCTCCAGCAGGAGTTCTCTTACACTCAGTCCTGGTCCTGCAAGTATAAAAAACTCTATCTCCCATCCCCCACTTTAACCCTCCTTAACTCAGGTCCTATTTCCCAAAAAATGACAACTGGCATATCTTGTTCTGTCCCTTCTCAGTCACTTCTCATTTGCAAGTGGGTAAAAATATCTTCCACCCAGTGCCACACTGGTGAATGTATTTAGCTAAGTCCATAATGGATGCCTTCATAACCCCAAGAAGAGGAAGGTGAATGCATTTCTGCAAAAATGCTACTTTTGTCTTAGCAATTCTGACTCCTGGGGCCAGCTGCCCCATTGCATTGATTTTCTGGTCACTGAAGTTCCTCTGGGCTATGGAGAGTGTTAAAGGCAGCAATTGATGGGATGGAAGTTTGGTCGCTGCAGGTATAGGCCTTAATTGGGGGATCAGGTGCTCATAAAGAGTGTGCACCAAGGGTGTAGAAATGAACTGCCTCAGAGAATAGAGCTGCAGGAAGGCCGCACTCAGGAACCCAAATAAAGACTCCTTAAACTCTCCTTCTCAGAAGCTTTGTTCCATCTCAGCTGTATTTAACAAGGTTATAAATAATTCTGTTCTGGGCATTCCAGACTGATCAGTCAGCCATCATCATCTGAAATTCTTTTATACATGTGTTCTTGTTATGTGTGCTCTTGATTATTTCATTAATAATAATGTGCCATTATTATCATCATCATCATCATCGTCATCACCATTAGTTTTGAGGAATCTCAAAACAATAAGTCCTAAAGGAGAGAAACATATCATGGCTAAGATACAACACAGTTAAAGCATTTTCACCATTTTTTTTAAACAAAAATGTAGCAAGAGAACCTAAAATGTAGAAGAGGATAGGAGAGGGAGTGCAAAGACCTTGCTAATATTGTACTTGTTAATTTATTAAAGAGATTTGGGTCTAGTTCCTAGCAAAGAAAAGAACTTTCTTATATTGTAATAGTGTGACTTCTACTGATGTCAATATTTTTAAAAAGTGGACAGACACCAACTAAATAATTGGTAATTTCCTAATTGATATACTCTCTTTTAGCCTCAAGTGTAGTTCCTGAACTTACAGGCACACTTTTGACAGTATTATTCTACCACCCATTTAGATGACTAAATAAAAATATTGGTTATTAAGAAAATAACCAGTGCTGGCAGTATTTTTGAGGTATGAAAGAATTGCATCATTTTTTTTCTTTATACCATGTCTTCTTTCTTTTTTCTCTTTCTCAAACTGCATAAAATTTCCAAAGCTAACACAAAATAAAATTGGAAAGGAGATAAATGTTTGAAGTATTGTTCTATTTTCCTAAATTCCCACCCACACATTTATCTAACATTTATTGCAAATAATCTTGTTTAATCTTCACAACAAACACAGAGGTACCTATATTGAACTCAGATTTAAAATAAAGAAATAGAGATTTATAATGGGTGCATTTTGTGGCCATTGTGATGTAGCTGGTGAATAGCATAGGAAGGTTTACTAGCTACAGTAGAACCCAGGACTTATAATTCCAGTTATGTTTCAACTATTCATTACTGTCTTCATATTTCCTGCTGACTTTCTGGATCATCCCACCTTCATGTTGAAAGGGGTTTACCTCCAAGCAATCATATATGGTTCTATATTTTTCTTTTTTTTAGCTGAAAAGTTTTCATATTCATTTACATTTATAGAAAAATACACAAAATGACATATTCATCAGTGAATTTCCTCATTCTGATAGTAGTTTGAATGAGTTTGATTACTAATAGAATTGGGCAACTTTGGCCATTCGGTGATATATTTTGTGAAGTGTATGTTAAATTAACTTGCTTATTTTTCTTTGGGTGGATTTCTCTTCTCAATGTGTAGGGCTATATTACATACTCAGATATGAGCCTTTTGTGGTTAGGGTGTCTCAGTCTTTCTCCATTTTTGTGGTTGGACTTTTTGTTCTCTTAATTTGTGGTATCTTTTGATGAACAAATTCTCTTTTGACTTAGTTCCATATATTAATATTTCCTGGGAGTGGGAAGTGGGACTAGTATTTCTTGTGTCCTGTTGAAAAGGTTTTTCTCTGTAACAAAGTCTGGATGATTTGGAGATTTTCTCCTATGTTATTTCCAAAAGATTTATTTTTTGTGTGTTTCTCATTTAAATCTGAAAAACAATCTGGAATTTGTTTTTGTATATGGGGAAGAGTAACTGTCATGACAGTTTTTTCATGTGGTTATCTAATTACTCTAGGACTGTTTAATGGAACTATTATATTTCCTCATTATTCTAAAGTGCTACTGTTTACCTCCATCAGATGTTAAATAATTGTGTCTGTGAGCTCTCTGTTTTATTCCATTCCTCTGCTCATCTATTGTTGTGTCAGCACCATAGGGTCTTAATTACTGTAGCCTTAAGATAATTCTTGATATTTGGTAGAGAAAGTTTCATTGCTTGTTATGTGAGTCTTCTTCAACTGTGACTCCATAAATATTGCTCCTTTTTATTTCTGTATAAGTTTTAAAACTGTATATAACAAATTTCATATATGCAGTCACAAAACACTGCTGGGATTTTAACCGAGATTTCAATTCTTTGAAAATTTTAAGACCTGTTTCATGTCCTTGAAAAGAGTGTTTATTCTGTAGTTTCCACTGTAGTATTTGAAAGGTATTTGAAAGGAACTCTATGAGTAACTTCATGAAGTTATTTCTAATTTTAATTTTATATTATTTGCTTATTTTTGAGGCTACATTATTAGTTAAATACAAATTTGCAATTGCCCATCTTTTTTCCTTGCATGTCTGATTATTCTTGATTGTATATCAGACATTCCGTTTGTTAATTAGATAGAAAAATCATTTTAGGCCTAGGGTTATGGTATTTACTTCTAGAGGAATTTTGTTTGCTTCTGCCAGGTACCTGATGGCACCAGCATCCTGGAATTACATTAATACAATTGCATGGTATGAGAGGATTAGAACTGCAGCAAGAGGTTGCTGCTCAGAAAAAAATAAAATAAAACAAATAAACAATCAAATAACCCACCACCGCTACAATAACCGAACCTATTAATCTCATTCATTAGTTGAATGAATTTTCTACATCCAACCTTGAAAGTTCCTCTGATGATTAGCATTTTTGTTGAAAAGACATTTGTAAATATCTTTGGAATCCCAAATGGTAAATACTAGTTCCAATACTGGTTAGCCTAAAGGAAAGCCAGTAAATCAACAAACCTTGGTCTCAATCACAGTTAGCTTTTCTACTGTTTTTTTTTGTTTTGTTTTCTTTCATTTTCCCTCTTAAATATGACTAAGCAAAATTTAAGAGATGTTTGTGGGGCATGGAATGAGTAAAATAGGAGAAAAATGGAACTTTGGAAAAGATAAACCTATGAAAGACAAAAAGAGAACTTAAGGTAATGAAAAAGATACATCTTTTAAGTATTCTTAGGTAGAGTTCAGAATGTATGGCATCCCATAAAAAAAAAACAACAACAGGATGTTATGGAAAAAGAAAAATGACAGAAAAGATCTTTGAAGTAAAAATATGATTGTTAATTTTAAAGAAAAGTGTAATAAAAAGAAGCGGTAAAGCTGAGACAATATTCTCAAAAGTTTAAGAGACACAGAGTTGCAAAGTATGATAGGAAGGTTAAAATAAGGGCTACTGGGACGCCTGAGTGGCTCAGTTGGTTGGACAACTGCCTTTGGCTCGGGTCATGATCCCGGAGACCCGGGATGGCGTCCCGCATCAGGCTCCCAGCTCCACGGGGAGTCTGCTTCTCCCTCTGACCTTCTCCTCACTCATGCTCTCTCATTGCCTCTCTCTCAAATAAATAAATAAAATCTTTAAAAAAAAAATAAGGGTTACTTAATACAGTTCCATATGGATTACAGAATGTAAGAACACAGAAAACCAAGTAAAGGAAATTATGAAGGAACAAATAGAAGAGGATTTCCCAGAACTGGTTATCAGTTTGAAAGGGATCACAGTGGCTCAATGAAATGAATAGAAAATAATCACTAACTAAATATGTCACCTTAAAAATCAGAACTGCGGGGCATCTGAGTGGCTCAGTGGGTTAAAGCCTCTGCCTTCAGCCCAGGTCATGATCCCAGGGTCCTGGGATCAAGCCCCACATTGGGCTCTCTGCTTACCAGGGAGCCTACTTCCCCTCCTCTCTCTCTGCCTGCCTCTCTACCTACTTGTGATCTCTGTCTGTCAAATAAATAAATAAAATCTAAAAAAAAATAAAAAATAAAAAATAAATAAAAACCAGAACTGCAAAAGGGAGATCCAAGTTTCTTTCACTGAGTAAAGGCAGGCAGGCAACACTTAAAGGAGCTAAAATAATTTTATCATTAAATTTTTATCAGCGAAGGAGGAGCAAGATGGCGGAGAAGTAGCAGCTGAGACGACATCAGGTAGCAGGAGATCAGCTAGATAGCTTATCAAAACATTGCGAACACCTACAAATCCAATGGGAGATTGAAGAGAGGAAGAACAGCAATTCTGGAAACAGGAAATCGACCACTTTCTGGAAGGTAGGACCGGCGGAGAAGTGAATCGAAAGCGATGGGAGGATAGACCGCGGGGGAGGGGCCGGCTCCCGGCAAGCGGCGGAGCCACGGAGCACTAAATCGGGACTTTTAAAAGTCTGCTCCACGGAGGGACATCGCTCCAGAGGCTAAACCGGGGTGAAGCCCACGCGGGGTCAGC
>PISX010017964.1:0-42004 GCA_004024625.1 Mellivora capensis | reverse complement strand
GCGTAATGCTAATCTCATAAAATGAGTTGGGGTGTTCCTGTGTTTAATTTCTGGAAGAGGTTATTTAGAATGTATTTTTTTCCTTAAATGTTTGTGGAATTAAAAAAGTAGATTTAGAACTCTGAAGGTTATTTACTTCTTTTTGAATGATTTTCAGTAGTTTTTGTCTTTCACCAGATTGATCCATATCATTTAAATTATTGAATTTATGAGCATAGATTTGTTAGTAGCATTTTCTTTTAAATATGTATGGGATCTGTAATAATGTTCTCTTTTCCACTGCAAATATTTGGGGGATTTTCCAGATATCTTTCTGCTATTCATTTCTAGTTTAATTCTGTTCTGGTCTGAGATTATACTTTGAATAATTTCCATACCTTTAATTTTGCTAAGGTTTAAAATATGTATTCTGCTCTTTTTGGGTAGTTGGTTCTATAAACACCAATTAGGTCAAGCTAGTTGATAATACTGTTCAAGTCTTCTTTACCCTTACTGATTTTGTGTTTATTTATTCCGTCATTACTGAGAGAGGTGTATGAACTCTCCAAGTAAAACTGTGAATTTGTCTATTTCCACTTTCATTCTGATCAAATTTCACTCTATGTATTTTGTTGCTCTGTTGTTAGGTGTATATACATTGAGAATTAATGCATATTCTTAGAGGTTTGACCTCATTATTACGTAATGAAGTTCTTTATCCCTGTGCTCTGAAGCTTACTTTTCATTAATAAAAATATTTTATAAAAATATTCATATAGCTACTTCAATTTTATTTGATTATAATTTTATAGTATGTATTTTTGTCTCTCCTTTTCCTGTTAACCTGTCGATACATATATCTCCAGTGAGTTTCTTGTAGACAGCCATCAGCTGAGCCATCCTTTTTAAAATCCAATTCAACAGTCTTTTAATTGGTGCTTTTAAGTCTCCTGGGTTTAGACTGTTTACATTTAATGTAATTATTTATATGGCTGAATTAAAATCTACCATCTAACTAGATTTTTATATTTGTTCCATCTCTTCTTTTATGCTTTATCCTTTTCTGCCTTTCCATCAGTTAATTAAGCATTCTTCATGATTATATTTATAAATCAAAATATGTGTTTACTTGCTCTTTACATTTATTTATACTTCCCTTTAAAATATTTTTAATGTTTGCAATGTACATCTTTCATTAATCTAAATCTACCTTTAGTAATATTAGTAGTACTACCTTTATAAAAATACAATCTATTGCTACTTTATTGCTTTAAATATTTATCTTTGGAGCAATTAAAAGTAAGAAAAATAATTTTTTTCTTTATTTCATTTCTGATGCTCTTTATTTCTTTGCATAAATATGGATTTCTATCTGGTATCATCTGCCCAAAAGAACTTCTCTAAAAGATTTTTTGTAGTGTAGGTCTGACAGCTGTGGATTTTCTCATTAGCTTGGGGGGAAAAATCCTTATTTCTGCTTTATTTTTTTAAAGATTTTATTTATTTATTTCACAGAAAGAGACACAGTGAGAGAGGGAACACAAGCACGGGGAGGGGGAGAGGGAGAAGCAGGCTTCCTTCTCAGCAGGGAGCCTGATCCAGGGCTGGATCCCAGGACCCCGGGATCATGACCCAAGCCTAAGGCAGACACTTAACCACTGAGCCACACAGGCACCCCTCCTTTATTTTTTTGGAAGATATTTTTCCTACATATCGAATTCTGGGTTGATAGTTTTCTTTTTCCTTTTAGCACTTTAATAATGCTACTATATTGTCTTATGATTTTCATGGTTTCAGACAAGTCTCTTCTTTGTTTCATCTGTCTCTGTGGGGGCACATGTCTCTATAGTTCAGCCTAGTTGATTGCCTTGCAATTTCAGGTTCCTGATGGATTAAGAAAAGTCATGAAATTATAGTTTGCCAGCCTTTTTTTTTTTTTAAGGATGGAAGCAACATTCTTTCCAATTCTCTATACCCCAAGGAGAATTCATAAATCCCCTAATTTATGGAACTAATTTTGCAGAAAAATAAGAAATGCAGTGAGCTAATGCACACAGCTTTTGTGAATCTTACCATGCACCTGTTTCTTAGAAACAACTGTTCTTAGTGAAAATATTATTGAAACATCAGTAAACAATGATGGACAAGACATTCTTTTTAAGGGTAGGGAACCATCCTGTAGGTTGTAGTATGCTCCGTTTCAGTGGCCAGTATATTGCCTGATTTCTTCCATAGTCAGAATAGAAGGGTTATCCAACAAAGGGTGAAAATTTTAAGGCTTCTCATAGTATTCCTGAAAAACTGATTTCTTTTTCCTCTGCAACCTGGAGTTCTGCTGGGTTAGATCTTAGTTTATAATGGATAAATACTATCACTATAGGTTATCACAAATATTCCATTAAGTTCAGTGTTGCAAACTGCTGCCTATCCATTGGGAGCTCCTTAGGCCACACCGTGAATAAGGAACAGAGATGCCTAAGAATGATAGCAAGTACTTAGCAGTATAGTCCTTTTTATTCAGATTTTCCCTATAAAAAATAAAATGCTGGTGAAGCACAATGCATTTTTTCTAATTAAGTTTTTCTTAGAGTATGCAGAACTTTTACCTTTCCTCTCTGTTTTCTCTGTAAGAGGTTAAAAATGGGATGACAAAACCTGTGTGTGTTTGTTGAAACATCAGGAACCTGTTACAGGTCTAAAATATATTGCTGGTCATCTCATTTGCAAAATGAGGAACAGTCGGACCAAGTCATTTTGGAGGTTCTTTTGTCCTCTAAAATTGTGTGATTCTGCTATTGAAAAAAATGCAATTTTCATAAAAGGTATTCAAGGTTAATTTAATTTGGGATGACCTTTATGACCTTTAGATTTTCCAAATGATGTAATAGAATATATCATTGCTGGAGAAGAGCAGCTGTAAACCTGGGTTAAATCTGCTACTTGGCAGCAGAGATACCTTTGAGATCCATGAGATCTGGCTTCCCAGGTGATGGGGACCCTGCTGAAAGGCCTTCTTGACTAGAAGCATGTCTTCCCAGCCGTACCCCAGGAGGCGTCCATACTCACAGCTATTGTTCATGACATCAGGGAGGGCTATTCCCTTCCCCGGCAACAAAAACAACCACCCAGGAGCTATTATTTGGTCCTGCCCTAAATGAAATTGGAAAATCAGGAAAATCAGTTATTCTACCTTTACACACTGCTTCTCCAGTTACTTTCTCCACTAGACAATCAGGGATTGAGGACTGTCCCTCCAATCAGGGAAAAGATCTTGACAAATTCATCCTTATTATGTTATAAGGAACTTACTGTACAGTCTCTCCAAAGATAATTATATTTTGAAATAGACCTAATAGGGAACGATAGACTCCAACACAAATAAATGAGCCTCTAATGCTGTAATTTCATACATGGGATAGGAAGGGCGGGGTAGGGTGCCTAGCAATTCTGTCTTTCTAAGTAAGGAAAGTATTTGACCTGCCTCAGGCTGGCTCTGCTCTTTGGATCTAATCACATGTAACTTAGTCTTTCAGCAATTTTTTAGACCACCTGCTGCTTCCAAGGACTTTCTGACATTTCTGAAGAGTTCACATAAGCCAGATGTACTACTAAGCAGATCAGCTGTCACGGATAAGATTTTGTGATCCCAGGTCAATGTCTTTCCCCTGCTTTGACTCATGTTTTAATGATCAACAATCATCTTCAACTCTGGCAAGGAGGCAGATAAAACGAGTCCTCTGTCTTAACAGCTGTTCTCATTATCTTGGCAAAATCCATCATCTAGGAGTTGAAATCCATCCACAAGAAAAATCCATTGTCCAGGACCTGAACCCCATCCAAAAGCTAGGTGCCCTCTCAAGACAGAGCTGGCCTTGGAATCACGTCTCTGATCCCTGGCTGGTTGGAGTGGGGTGAGGTCCTTTTTCGTGGTTGTGGAGGGCCTTATGATAATACAAAAATCCTAAAGCCCAGCAATAGCGTGACACCATCTTCTGCCCTTAGCCTATCTAGGTAAAACCATATAATAGAAATCGATTTTAATTGTCTGGTGCGGACTCTTTGATATAATTAGACAACAAATAGTCAACATTTTAATGGGAAAATCAAAACAAAACAAAGCCACGAGGTTTGGAGCCAGAAATCCATGATTTAAATTCTGTCCGTTGAGTGGTTATGTGGCTGCAGATAATTAGCTTAACCTCCCTGAATGTCTGTGTCCTCATCAGTAGAGCAAGAACAAGCATCAGAACAATGACAGCAAATGGGATAATTCCTATTCCATATTGCATTTGTGCGAATTAATTGTTGGGACTACAAGACTGTCGGATATAGTGCCTGTTTCCGATAGAGCTCATCTGCTCTCTTTCCTTCCCCCTAACACTTTTGTCCTGTCCCTTTCCCTTAAGACAAAGTGGAATAAGCATTTTATTCCTCAGCACACACCTTTTTTTTTGAGATTTCATTTATTTATTTGACAGATTAAGAGATATTGAACATGAATGGGGTTAGGGGTTGGCAGCAGGGAGAGGGAGAGGGAGAAGGAGGCTCCCCGTGGAGCAGGAAGCCTGATCCAGTGTTCTATCTCAGGACCCCAATGTCACGATCTGAGCCGAAGGCAGCCGCTTAACCAACTGAGCCACCCAGGTGTCCCAGCGCGTACCTTTTACAACTGCTGCCTTCCAGTGTATTAACAAAATATTCATTAAGCACACATGATAGAAACAGCCATTTTCTGTGCAATGTGGAGGATGCAAGAAGCATGATCTTGAACTCAAGGTATTTGCACATTACAACATATGCCTATGCAACTGTTCAGTTGCAAGGCGCTATATATAAAAATTCTCTAAATTAAAGGGATGAACAGCACAAGATCTTAAAGTTCCGGGAGGTCTGCCCCTGTCCCTTTGTGGCGAGGTAGAGGAAACATGCTTTATTCTTCCGCATTTAGAAAAAAAAATATCCTCCATAATAAAAATGTCCAAGGTTGGATGGGCTCATGTATATGCAGAATCAGTTAGTACATAGGACAATTTCACTGGAAAAAATGAATTACACAGTCATTCTTCCTCCTGAGTCTATATGTTGTGTGGCCTCCAGTAGGAGCCAAAGAACTTTGCAAAGGTCATCCCAGGCCTTCCTTCAAGTCTGGCTGGTGGCCTCATTGCCGAAGTTATGGCCCATTTTTCTAGCAAGCCGGTGAAATTGTGATAATTATGTAATCTGAATTTGATATGGATAGAAGACTTGAGGCAAAGTTTAGTTAACTTTTCAGGAAACACACAGATTATAATATTAAAAAACTTAAGCTAATGCTAACTTCAGCATGTTTTAAATGGGTAGGTGATTTTTTAAAATGAGGTATTTGGTTAAAAGTGCATGTGAGGGGCACATGGGTGGCCCCATCAGTTAGGGTCCAACTCTTGATTTTGGGTTAGGTCCTGGGATTGAGCCCTGCATCAGGCTCAAGCTGAGTGGAGAGTCTGCTTGGGATTTTCTCTCTCCCTCTCTCTTTGCCCCTCCACCCAATAAATAAATAAATCTAAAAAAAAAAAAAGTGCATGTGAGATTTGAAGAGCCTGCGCGCCCATCCAGGGAGGGCAGTGCCACAAGTGGGAAAAAGCAGAGATTCAACACTCCTTGCAGAACCCCTGGGTTCTGCTCCTCTGTTCCTTTCATGTCCACTGCTGAGTAGCCCTCCCTCATCTCTCTCCACGCCAGCCTCAGAGTGAGAGCATTTATTAAAGATATATTTTGTAAACAAATTTTATTTTGGGATGAAAAAGTTTTCCTTTCTGAGATAGTCCCTTGTGAGCACATAACCCTCAGGCAACACTGGAATTTGTTCATAAATATTGGATTTCTTTTTAGAGTAGTCACATCCTTAGAGCAAATATTAGAGTGGCCATGGTTTACTGTTAATAAACATAGTTAAAAAAAACTATTTCCCTCAACCAACTTGATATAGAACCTTATCAATAAGGCCCCCTCCTTCTGCATAAATGTGCCCCTGTCTCTGCCTTTCCACAGTATCCATCCCCTGAATTTTATGTATATTCTCACTTTCATTTCTTTGTGGGTTACTAGGCATGTAATTATTACAAGTGGCATCATTCATTTTTGCCGGGTTTTGAGCTTCACGTAAATGACCTTGAACTGTTTCTCCTCTTCAGCCGCTCACTTTTTCTATTCGACCCTGTATTTGTGAGATTTATTCATTTTGACTTTTGCAGTTGTCATCCTTAGAGAAAATGGGATGTTTCTATGTCACACTAGGGTAAAGGAATTAGACACGATAGGGTCCTGTGTGCTTTGTGTGTACTCTGTGTGTGTGTGTGTGTGTGCTCATGCTTGTGTGTTTTGGTGAAAGTTTTGCTAGTCTCATAAAATGAGTTGGGACTCACTCCTTTTTCTATTATCAGAGTTTATGAAATATGGGAATACTCTCCTTACCAACTATTTGATAGAATTCTCTAAAATCATCATAAGCCTATTATTTGCATTGTGGGAAGATTTAAAATTATTGATACAATTATTTTTGGGTTATAGGACTATTCAATTTTTCTATTTCTTCACCAATTAGCTAAGATTATGCCAATTTTTAGGGGCTCATTGGGTTAAAGCCTCTGCTTTCGGCTCAGGTCATGGTCCCAGGGTCCTGGGATAGAGTCCCGCATCGGGCTCTCTGCTCAGTGGGGAGCCTGCTTCCTCCTCTCTCTCTCTCTGCCTGCCTCTCTGCAAACTTGTGATAAACTGTCAAATAAATAAATAAAATCTTTTTTTAAAAAACCGTCAAATAAAATCTTTAAAAAAAAGATTATGCCAATTTTTAAAAATGTCTTGAGACTTATAGCTTGGTATACAGCTAATGTTCATGAATGTTACATGTACACTTGAAGAGAGTGTATGTTATTCGTGACTTTGAGGAAGGATTTTTTTTAAAGATTTTATTTATTTATTTGACAGAGAGAGAGAGAGAGATCACAAGTAGGCAGAGAGGCAGGCAGAGAGAGAGGGGGAATCAGGCTCCCCGCTGAGCAGAGAGCCCAATGCGGGGCTCGATCCCAGGACCCTGAGATCATGACCTGAGCCGAAGGCAGAGGCTTAACCCACTGAACCACCCAGGCGCCCCAGAGGAAGGATTTTATATGTATTTATTAAGCCAATAATTATGTTTTCATTTATGTTTTTCTTTCCTTAACCTAATGAATAACTAGAGTCATGTTCGAATTACCCACATTGATGGGGAATTTGTCAGTTCTCTTATTTTGTCAACTTTTGTTTCATATGTTTAGAACCATATTATCAATCACATAATGCTACAGGGTAGTTATACCTTCTTGAGGAATCAATCCTTCTGTCACATGAAACTTTATACTAATGACTTTTGCCTTAAAACTTTTCTTATTTGATATTAATATAGCTACTTCTCTTCTCTTTGGCTTGGTATTCCTTTATTTTTAATGTACATTGCATGTGTAGGTTTGAATGTAGATTCTCGCTCTCCCTTAGCCAGCCCCAACGGCTCTTCAGTCATAACAGTACTATTTCATCCGAAACCCCATCCATTCCTTCCCTGCCTCTCTGCCCCCAGATTATCTTGAAATAAATCTCAGGCATCTTGTCATTTCTTTGGTAACTATACAGTGTGTATTTTTTTTTAAGATTTTATTTATTTATTTGTCAGAGAGAGAGAGAGCGAGAGAGCAAGCACAGGCAGGCAGAGTGGCAGGCAGAGGCAGAGGGAGAAGCAGACTCCCTGCCGAGCAGGGAGCCCAATGCGGGACTCGATCCCAGGACGCTGGAATCATGACCTGAGCCGAAGGCAGCCGCTTAACCGACTGAGCCACCCAGGCGTCCCTACAGTGTGTATTCTTGAAAAATATGGACACTTTAAAAAAATATGGACACTTTTAAAGACATAAGAACACTATCATTACTACACTTAAAAATTTAACCTTATTTTCTTACTGTCACCAAATAGCCAGTCATTGCTCAAATCATCCTGATTGTCTCATTTATTTTTTTATTTTTTTATTTTTTAAAGAATTTATTTATTTGACATAGAGAGATATCACAAGTAGGCAGAGAGGCAGGCAGAGAGAGAGAGAGAGAGAGAGAGAGAGAGAGAAAGAAGCAGGCTCCCTGCTGAGCAGAGAGCCCAATGTGGGACTCGATCCCAGGACCGAGATCATGACCTGAGCCCAAGGCAGAGGCTTAACCCACTGCACTGAGCCACCCAGGCACCACTGTCTCATTTATTAAATGCTTATTTTGAACTTAAATCCAGATATGATCCTTGCATTGCAATAGATTAATATGCTTCTCAAATCTCTTTTAATCTATATATGTTGGCTCTTCTTTTTATCTTCTTTTTATGTATCTTCTTTTTATGCAGTTTGTTTATTGAAAATTGCCTTGTTTGTTCAGTAAACTTTTCCATATAATGGATTTTGATAATTGTTTCCTTGTGAAAGATTTTCACTCATGCTTTTGTATCCATTGTCCTTCGTGAGCACAATGATATGTATCTTCTTGGCCATTCTATTTTGAACCATTGTATATTATTATGTTTTAGGGTTCACACTTTTAAACATGATATTTCTGGGTTTTGTCATCCACTTACAATTATTTTGATAATTATTTTGATGTTTATTTTGATATTTTGATGTGGATGTTACCACTTTGATAGCCTTATATTCATCATCGTGTTTTTTTGTTCTCTAATAGTTCAGCTTTTTCTATTTGGTCTTTTTTGCTCTTATTTGAATTGATAGTAATTTTTTTTAAAACTCCCTTCATTTAAAAATGTCTGTGGGTTTATGTTATATGTAACACCTCCCTCCCCCACAGATGTCTGTCTCAGAAACCTATACAATTCTAATTTAGCATTTCTCACAACGTTTTATTTATCACAAAATTATGATAAACACTTATTGAGTACTATTCCAAATGCTTGATGTGAATTATGTTTTTATTATACAAAGGAGCTATGTTCTACTTATTATTATGCATTCACACGAGGAAACTAGGTACAGAGCAGTTACATAATTTGCCTACGATCCTATGGACAAGAAGGGGTGCAGTTCAAATTTAAGTTCACAGTTGAAATCCAGAGCTTTTGTTTCTTGCTTAGAATATCAACTCCTTGGGGCTCCTAGGTGGCTCAGTGGGTTAAAGCCTCTGCCTTCGGCTCAGGTCATGATCCCAGCGTCCTGGCATGGAGCCCCAAATTGGGCTCTCTGCTCAGCAGGGAGCCTGCTTCCTCCTCCTTTATCTCTCTCTGCCTGCCTCTCTGCCTACTTGTGATCTCTGTCAAGTAAATAAATAAAATCTTAAAAAAAAAAAAAAAGAATATCAACTCCTTAAGGGCAGGGCCATGTTCTTCATATTCTCTGTGTTCTCCACACATGCTGTACTTAAAAATAAATAAATAAATAAATAAATAAATAAATCTCTGCTCTCTCTCTCTCTCCTGACCCCAATATGAAGGATTTCAGGGAAGGGGAAGTCCTGTATTCTGGAATTATGTTCTCCCTCTGCCACGACTCTTCTGATGGTACATACTTTTCCTTCCAAAATCAGCTTGGGAATAAAGTTGCCAGAATTAGCAAATAAAAATACAGAATGCCCATTCAATTTGAATTTCAGATAAACCACAGAAGACTTTTAAAGTACATTCTGTGAAATATTTGGGACATGTATCTAATAAAGAATTACTTGTTATTTTAAATTTAAATTGATCTTGTCAGCCTGTATATTGTCTGGCAACTTGACAGGGGAATTGCTTGGGAGAAATCTATCGCTCCTGATACCGATCCATTGTTCTAGGTTAGTCCCTGCCTCTTTTTCTCTGAGCGTCTACAAATGTTGACATTGAACAAAGTTTGTGCGTGTTCTTACACTGTCACTCTTTTCAGTCACCAGCCTAATTTGCCGTGCTGTTTTGATTGATTAAAACCACATACCAGGAGTGACTATAAATTATAGATCTGTTTCATAATTACCTAACTACTTCTCCTCAGTGATGCTTGAGTGACTCTGCTCTCAAAGCTTTACTAATTTGATTCATTATCAGAAACATTTTTTCTATTCTAAAGCCTTAAAGTGATTAATGTTTTACTAAAGAAAATCTAAAAGTAATAAAGAAAAATGGAAAAAAAAACATGGACATGGAAAGAAGAGCAGGTGGTGGTCTTCAAGTCTCTTCTTCAGGGACAGCCACAGTTGACACTGGTTTTTAATCTATTTCAAGTCTAAAAATACTTAAATAGTATATAGATATATACCAGTTTATATTCTTTGATATTTATCCCACTTAGACAAAGCCTGAGATTGAACCACCTTTTGTTTAAATTGTTTCCAGTTTTATATTACAAACAGCTTTAATGAAAATGTCATTTTTATTTCATTCTTGGTCTTCATGTATGTGACAGTCACTATTCAATGCCCTGGAGAAACCGCAGTGAAAACAGCAATGTCTCTACCCTCAGACAGTTAATAGGGGATATAGAAAATTGTCCAAAATATAAGTAAATCTGTAAGATATCAGGAAGGGACAAGTGCTGTGGAAGAAAATGAGCAAACAAAGTGATAGAGAAGAGGGTGCTATTTTAAAAGAAGGAGGAATGGAGGCCTCTCCTGGGATGTGACCTTTGGGCAGAGATCTTGATGAGAGAGGAATGAGCTGTGGGGACGTGTGGGGATAAGCATTCCAGGTAGAAGGGACAGTGGGTACACCTGCCATGGGACAGTAAGCTGCTCAGTGCTCCTTCCCGGTTAAGGCACAGAAGAAAGACCAGTTTGGTGGGACTGCAGTGAGAAAGGGAGAGTGGTGGATGATGCAGCCAGGGTTGGGTTTTATGTCTCATTATGAGAAGCCATCTGTGCTCCACACACGGGATGCCCTCTGCGCACTTCAGTCTGGCTTCTGCATGAGGGGTCGGAGTGGGAGCAGGGATTCAGTTAGGAGGCCATCTTAGAAGGCTGAGTGTGGAAAGGACAGTGGCTGGAGTTGAATTTATGGGGATGGAGCTGTGAGCAGTCCATTCAAGATAAATTTTGGAATTGCTGTTGACAGAACTTACTGATAGACTGATGTGGGATGTGAAGGAAGGGGGCCATCAAAGAGGATTCTGGGTGCAGTTATTTGCCTCAGCGTGAATGATGGGTCCCTTCTCTGGGATAGGAAATGACTAGAAGACTAGAAGTTATGTGTGGGGGCGGGGGAGGAGTGGCGACAGTATGGGCTATGAACCAGGAGGAGGACTCCCTAAAGAACACAACCACGCTAGCACATTGACCTTGGAACCCCCGGCCTCAGAGCTGTGAGTATAAATTTCTATTGTTCATAAGCCTCAGTTTATAGTCATTGTCCTAGCAGCCGGGATGGTCTAAGACAGTTGCTATGCAATTCTGTAGATCAGAGCCGAGGTCAGAGCACATTGCTGTGCTGAGCCATACTGGGGCCTGAGGCAGGAGGAAAAATGAGTAATACTGATCTTTCTATAAAATGTTGATATTTCATTCATGATGCATTTGGGGGCATTAATTTTGTTTTTATAATTTTTTTATTAAAATACGATATACTAGAGATGAGTTTTCGATACCCTTACATTTAAGCTTGAGGTTTGAAAAGCTAGCTCAGTTGTCTCTCAGTCTTGGCCCCTTTGGGACTCCAATGCATGGGTCTGAATGAGTCATCGAGAGAGGAACAGGGCGGAGAACCCAGGAAGAAAATTCCCAGCAAAGGAGAAGGTGAAGGGGCAGCCATGAGCTGGGAAGAAAACGGAGAATGAGGCCCTGGAGGCTGGGAAAGACAGTGTTCAATGAGGAGGGAGTCATCGGCCACGCCTATGTGGACAGAGTGCAGTGAGTTGCCCCTAGGAGTCTGACCCACCAGGAACTTTGTTCTTATGGAGATTGGGGCAACTCAGGAATGCTGGTTCAATCCGGGGAGAGGTGGGAAAAAGGTGGCTGTGAAAGTTCAATCAGAGAATTAGAGTGGGTAGTGGAGAGAATTGGAGATGAGGAGAATGAGCATAGACAATGATTTCTAAGGAACTTCCTCTGAAAGGGTGCGGACAAATGGAATAAGGGGGGGACCATGGGCTCCACAGAGGGCTTTTTCTTTAAAGATAGGTGATATGTGGGCAGTTCACATCTAGTGGGATCCAATCAGTAGGCAAGAAGCCACCAAGGGTGCAGGGGAAGGGAGGGAAGTTTATAAGAGGAGAGTCTAGGGCAGATGGAGGAGTGTGCAGCATACGGAGTTGAGGGGTGGAGTTGACCTGGGCAGGGCCAGGAGCAGAGACAGAGTATGGGCCACAGAGGGTGGCCTGCTCAGTTTGTCGGGAACATGAGGCTGTCCCTAGGCTCTTAGACAAATCTGAGGAGGAGGGCAAGTATGTGAACTGGTCATCATGGAGAAAGGAGATTTCTGTGCTTGGGGTAACAGGCCTGTCTTTATTGATCTTATCAGATTCAGTAATTGTTCTGTGCTCTTTCTGGATTTCCCAAAGGCGTAACATTATCATCTCTGCAAATAATCAGTTGACCATTTTCTTTTTTCTGTTTCCTACCTTGTGAGCCCAGATAGAACCTTTTAGAGGAAGATGATGGTGGACATCTTTGCTTACTTCCTCATTTTAATAGTCACTCCTTTGGTCTCACACTGTTAATTGTGATGTTATCTCATGTTTGGAAATAGATACTTTTTAAATCAGGAGGTAATATCATCATATGGCCAGTTTATTAAAATGTTTAATTATTAGTGATTATTGACTGTCCTTTAACTTCCTTTTTGTTTTTTTACAGCCAAATAATAAAACTTTATCTTTGACACAAACTAGGAAGTATCCTGCCGTGATTCTTAGTTTAAACCAGGGGAAGTGGCCCTCTTTTGGTACTGGTAATGAGTACCATAGTCCTTCCTAGGGAACATTATCAGAGACTATTGGAAACTTGGTCTTTGTTACTGTAGAAGAATCAGGAGTTGGCAAGTTATGTGTCTCCTGTTTCATTTTCCATGAACATTTTCATGATATTTGGTTACGTAGCTCTACCATTGTGAAATCATCCCAACTTTGGCACCAGCTTGCCCTTCTCTGCCAAGGGAATGTTTGAGCCAAGAAAAAAGCCTCTTCTGGGTGACTGGGAGACTTTAGGATCAGAATGGTTTCAGTAGGGAGTTCCTATGATCCTAAATTCTAAACCAGCTTCTGACACCCAGATGAAATACATTTCAGATTTAGAAACTTCAGATAGAAATTTTGGGTCCATGATGACAACTGAAGAAAATGTGTCATCCCTAAACCTAAACTTAACCCCTAACTTTAACATTGAAACCTAACCTGGCCTTAACTGCCCAAACTGGAATGAAATTGAACCTGAAGCCTGGACTCTGAACCTGAGCCTTGAATCCAAGCCCTGAACCATGAACCCAAACCCTCAACCAGAACTCTGAGTCATGAGCCCTAAACCCAAACCCCAGCAAAACCCCAAACCCCAAATTTGACCTTGAACTTTATCCTCTAAGCCCCAAGTCTTAAACCCTAAATCATAAACCTGAAGCCCTAAACTCTGTTACCCTGTCCCTCACCCTAAATCCTCACCCTGATCCTAAGCGCAAACTCAATCTAGAACTCTGACTGAAATCTGAACCCAAATTCAAACCCTTCACCACACTTTTATGCATTCACAACTGATGGATATTTGCAGTTTTTACCTTTTGATCCTTGTGAACACTGTTCGGGATGAGGGCTAGGGTAAAGGTCTTGGATCGGGGTCAGCACTAGATATGAGAAGAAGTTGAGGTTAGAGTGTGGGTCTGCATTAGGGCCAGGGTCATGTTCGGTGCCACCCTTTGGGTCAGGGACTGTTGTCATTCCATATTGTTTCCAATTCATTGTTCCTTAGCGATTTTTGGAGAAGTTGGGAGGATATTGGGCTCCATGCAGCTTGAATTTCCAGAATGAAATGACTTCAGCTGGACCCTGGGAGGGAGCAGGTGCTTCCACTGAAGGGTGAGCTCCCCTAGTTCTGCACTGCCCTCCATCGCCTGAAGAGGGCGCCAGACCCCAGGTCCCGCCCTGCCTGGCCTGCGCAGGCGCAGCTGGGACAGGAGCCTGGCCTCCTCAGGACCCAATGTGGAGGCTTCTGGAGGACATGGGGCCGCTCCCACATCCCATGACGGGACCTGCTGTGGAGGCTTTGAGAGGTTGTGGATCTGCTTCCACACCAACAGGAGCCTGGTCTCCTCAGGACCCGCTGTTGAGGCTTCCGGGGGGTGTGGGGCCGTGTCCACACCAACAGGACACGATGTGGAGGACGTGGGGCCGCGTCCACACCAACAGGACCTGCTGTAGAGAGCACGAAGTCACGTCCACACCGACAGGACCCGCTGTGGAGGATGTGGGGCGTGTCTACACTAACATGACCTGCTGTAGAGGACATGGGGTCACGTCCACACCGACAGGATCGCTGTGGAGGAGGTGGGGCCGCGTCCACACCGACAGGACCCGCTGTAGAGGACATGGGGCCGCGTCCACACCGACAGGACCCGCTGTAGAGGACGTGGGGCCGCGTCCACACCGACAGGACCCGCTGTAGAGGACGTGGGGCCGCGTCCACACCGACAGGACCCGCTGTAGAGGACATGGGCCCGCGTCCACACCGACAGGACCCGCTGTAGAGGACATGGGGTCACGTCCACACCGACAGGACCGCTGTGGGGGAGGTGGGGCCGCGTCCACACCGACAGGACTCCGGCGTTCTCAGGACCCGCCGCGGGAGGAGAAGGTGAGGAGAAGCCGCCTGGGCGGGGACTGGCGAGGGGGTGCGCGGTCTCGGGACCCCACGGAGGAAGCGCGCGCCGTGTGGACACCCGGGTTTCCGTGGCCTCCCGCGGGGCCGGCGCGGGGCTGTGGGGTCTCCCCTCTGGGCTCGGACGCCCCCCCGTCCCGCGGCTGTGTCCGCGCCCGCAGACTCGGTTCCTGCGGCTCCTCAGACGGTCTGCGGTCCCGGAGCGGCCGCGGGCGTCGGGGCTCGCGCTCCCCCGCCCGGGCCCGCGGGTCCCCCCGCGTCCACACCCGCCGCAGGGCCGGTCCGGAGTCCGGGCGTTCGGAGCGACGGCGGACTGTGTAGACGGCTGTGGGGACAGCGGGCGTCTCCGGGCGCCGGTGCTTCCCTGAGCACAGACTGTCTCCCGACGCCGAGCGTCTCCCTCCGTGTCTGCCGTCAGTGTCGCGCGGTGTGGGACGACAGCTCTGTCCCCTCCCGGGTTCGGGGCTCCTCGTGTCTCGTTCTTTCGGACGCGGCCGCGGACGAGGCTGCTCCGAGGTTCTCTCCGACGGTCGCTCCGAGCCCGCGGAGACGCGGTGGGTCGCGGACACTGAGGCGACCCGTGCGGGTTTCATGAGTTTGCGCGCTCGTCGCCTCACGCTCCGGCCCCGGTTCCGGGCACGGCTCCGCGGGCGCGTCTGGGAGGCGGTGGGAGGGAGGCGGCGTCCAGGGAGCGAGCCGCGTCCCCCGCGGGCCGCGCCGGGAGCCGGGAGCGGAGGCGGCGGCGGCCGGGAAGGCCGGTCCCCGGGAGGACGACAGGCCGGGCTCCGGGTGACGGCGGACTCTCGCCGGCGGCGGGGACGGTGACTGCCTGTGGGACGTGAACCTCCGGCTTCCCCTGCGGGGCCGGGACGCAGGCGGCTCTCCCGCGGCGGCTTCTGACGCGGGTCGGGGACGGACGGTCGCCCCCGGGACGGACGCGGAGTGGCGGCGCCCCCTTCCCGCCCCGCGGCCGGCGCCCGCGGGGCTGAGGCTCCCGCCCGCGCAGGCGCAGTGCGAGCCGGGCTGTGGGGGCGCGCGGGAAACTGGAACCAAATCCCGCCGCTCCGCCTGCACGCGAGACCCGGGCCGGTTCAACGCTCCCGCGAGTCTCTTGCTGGCGTGTGGCCTCGTGCAAGGGCGAGTGGTGCGTGAGCTGGAGCGGGGAGGGCTTGGCCTCCACCCCGAAGTCTCACGTCCTCCCGCGGCCGCGACGGGCTGTGACGCGGCTGTTTGGAACAGTCATTTGCTCTGCGGTGACTCCAGAGTGCCGTCACCTGGTCCCAGCAGCGCAAACCCGCTCCGTCTCCACCCTCGGACCCCCCGGCCGGCCGGCGGCTCTTTACCGCGTGTGCCGCTTCCCACACGGTGCTTCAGGGCGTTTGACCGCGGACGGGGACAGTGTCCTCCAGTCCGGACGTGGATGTGACATTGCGCCAGATGTACCTGTTGCTTTCGGGACGCTGACGTCCTGTGACAAGCGGCATCACCGACCCAGATGCTCAGGTTCAAAACTTAGGGGATGGTGGCGCCAGAGTGGGGAAGTGTTGTCGGGTGGGGATAAGGAGGCACCTCCGAAGGCCGCGTCAGTTCCTGCCCGGGACCCTCCCCAACCAGCCCGCACCGCCAACCAGGTACTCCGCGTGCCCATTAACTTCTTTTTTCTCCCTCATTAATTTCTGAGGGTTACATAAAAGCTTTTTTTGTTTTAAAGCTTTAATTGTAGTCTTTCAGACTCCAGTGGGTGTCTTCTTTTTCTCTCTTCTGCCTCCCAGCTTTAATGGGATCCTTATTTAGACTTACCTAATATCTGGTGAGGGACTCCTCCTGAATGCTCCCAGAGCACCCCATGGCAGCCCCTAGCATAGCGCTTGGCGCATTTTCCTGTTTATCTTCCTCTTTAGGCTACCTCAGGCCCCTTTTACCACCACATCACCAGTCCTGGCAAAATAATGTTTGTCGAATGACTTAATGATGTAGTTAACTGGTTTTCTGTATCATTAATCCTCCAAGTACACTCGCCCTAACAGGTGAGCAGGGAGTGGGCATTGATTATTATTAACAATTATAACCAGCACTGTAGCTAGTGCATTATATTTGTCATCTCATCTAATCAATTATACAGAGGTAAGTAGTAGTATCCTAGTATCCCCATTTTGTAGATGAAGAAATGGAGACAGAGAGGAGCAGTTGTCCAGTTCCTAGATCCTACTGCACACACTGTCAACCACTATGTTCTGTTGCATTCTTCTGTTCAAACCCACATCTCCCTCTTTGTTAGGGTGTTCTCTGCAATTTTTGATGCAATAGCTCAAACAGTAGGAACACCCATCCTGAATTGAATTAGAGGGTAAGATGGGCACCTCCTGTGAAAACTCTGAGACTTTAAGATACATTTAACGATGTGGGCTTTTGCTGGATCACAAAGTCTGAAGGTTATGTTGCTCTCACTTCACCTTATTAAATCCTTCCTTTCCTTTATTGTATGTCACCTTCCCATCTGAGTCTTTCTGTCTTCCAGTCCAGGTGTTTGTCTTTCTTTCTTTCTTTCTTTCTTTCTTTCTTTCTTTTTAGGATTTATTTATTTATTTGAGATGGAGGAGGGAAGAGTGAGGGTGAGAGAGGGAGAGAGAGAGAATCTGAAGCGGACTCTGCACTGAGTGTGAGCCCGATGTGGGGCTCGATCTCACGACCTGAGACCATGACCTGAACTGAAATTAAGCTGAATGTTAGCCTGTTGCCTCACCCAGGCATCCCTGAACATTTTTCTTCAAGAGACTTAAATGAAATATTTGTCTGTACTTCTTTCCTTTCCTCACATCATTTCATTCTTAAAACAATCCTGTGAACTAGAAACTATTACTATCAATCTTCTTCAGACATGAAAAATGAGTGCTTAGGTAATTTCACCAAAGCTGTGAAACTAGTGACAGAGTTTGAATTGAACTCCAAAAGTCTGAGTTCTTCAGCGCCTTCTACCACCTCCCTTGTTATAACCTGCCTTAATTATCATCATTGGAGAAATTTATGTACTAAGCACACTTACTGAAAATTTAAGTATAGACCCATGTCTAAATGACCTATTCACTCTTTAGTGTGTCTTTCCTGTGATCTGACCCCTCTAGAATTTTGTACGTTCATTCCTAACAGCCCGAAATGGCTGATATTGATGACTGCAGGGTTAATGCGTTCCTGTGGTGACAACACCTGTTTATTGCTTTCCAATCTTGCTAGCATGCTGCTTTCCTCTTTTAGACACTATTAAGTCAGCACTCTGCACCAAACAATTTTCTCAAATTGACCTGGCCCTTCTGATAAACCTGGCAGTTCTTTTTAAGTGTATACTTAGAGTCAGGGGTGGGGGGGAAGTTCCCAATTTCAACTGGCAGAGAGTGAAAAGCTGCTTATCTTCTGTTTTCTCCATGGCATTCGCTGGCAACAGTAAGCCCAGTGGAAGGCAGAAGAGTCACAGACCTGGTTATAATTTCATGACATCTGAATATGGAGGGAAGAAATTGCTTTATGAAGAGGAAAGCATTTGTCTTTAATTCTCAGCAAAATCTCAGGCTGGACAAAATTCCAGTGCCCACCTGAGACATTTGGGCTCCTATTTAATATCTTTGAAGTAAGTTTGCAGTGGTGATTTTCTTCTCCATCAGGGTGTCTGGGTGACTGATTTAATATTTCTTCATCTATAGAAATTTGGTTACCTTTCTTAGCTTTTCTAGGTATCAGTCTCAATATTTTCCCTCTAGCCCTGGAGAAGTTTGTGTGCCTCAAGAATCAAAGATCTTTCTAGAGAAATTGGCCAGTGGGAGTTTGCTATGAAATAAATGAGCTAGCCACCAAATTTGTCAGTGTCTTCCAGCCCCCCTGTTCTTGGAATACCTTCTTCACAACCTGAGCCCTAACTGGTCATGTTCTTTTGTGGGGACCCTCATATTCACTTCCTCCCAGTGGTTCCCAAATGTCTTTTTAAAAAAATATAATAATAATATATTAATTTATTTGAGAGAAAAGGGGGTGGGGGCGAGGGGGAGAGGGATAAGAAGACTCTTCACTGAGCATAGAGCCCAATGTGGGACTTGATCTCAGCACCCTGAGATAGTGACCTGATCTGAAATCAAGAGTCAGGCTCAACCAACTGAACCACCCAGGTGCCCCCCAAATGTTTTTCTTGGGCAGACTATATCAGAACCATCTTGGTCACTTAATGTAGATCATATTCTGTAGATCATCGCATCACATCTGAGATCTACAGAATCAGATTCTACAGATACAGACTGAATGGCCCAATAATTTGTATTTTTAATGGACTCTTCAGGTGAGTTATTTTTAAATCAAGCATCCTGCTCTCTGACTGCTACTTCTTAACCATTCTGCTCACATCCTCTAGAATCTCTTCCCTGGACATCTTTCAAGCACAAGGATCTAGGGTCCATTGGCCCCACTGCTTTTGCCCCATCCCTCTCTCTGGATCATGTCTTCACTGCACTTCTAACCTATCAGCTACCAAGAATCAGCAACATCAATTCCTGACATATGTTATCTATTCCTTCATCTCTCT
Source organism: Mellivora capensis (assembly GCA_004024625.1). NCBI lineage: Eukaryota > Metazoa > Chordata > Mammalia > Carnivora > Mustelidae > Mellivora > Mellivora capensis. Next base: position 22,641 of record PISX010017964.1, on the reverse strand, counting down.
CTCCATCCATGCAACTTTCTTGGAAAAATTCTTTTTTTAAAAAAATATTTTATTTATTTATTTGACAGACAGAGCTCACAGGTAGGCAGAGAGGTAGCCAGAGAGAGGAAGGGAAGCAGGCTCCCCGATGAGCAGAGAGCCCGACGTGGGGCTTGATCCCAGGACTCTGGGATCATGACCTGAGCCAAAGGCAGAGGCTTTAACCCACTGAGCCACCCAAGAGCACCCTCTTGGAAAAATTCTAATCCTGGCTTTATCTAACCATCTTCTTATCCTGTTCCTGTCTATCTGAACCAGCCAAATATTTCAGAAGAAAACTACAAAACTAAGCTGGCTGGTCAAATTTTAACTTATGATAAATTTCATATGGATATTCAGTCCTCTTAGAAAATTTTAGCATGCCTCCCCAACTCTACAATTTCACACCTTTTGTCCTCATTGTAAGTCCCTAAGCCTCTTCCTCAAGTCTCAAAATAGAAGCGCTCATAGGGGCAATCTTTTGTCTTGCTACCTCCAGCAGCCCACCTGCATCAGCACGCTCATGCCTTGCTTCCATACTTGCTGTGCCGACAGATGTGTCCTGCTTCTGTCCAAAGCCAGACCCTCCACTTGTACTTTGCACCCCATTTACCCTCCATTCCTCAAGAATTTCTTTATTTCCACCCCAGTCTCCCTTCTGGATTGTTGGGTTTTTCTCTCTTCTCGATCATTTCTATCAGTAGATAAACGTGCTTTCATATCTTCTGTTTTAAAGACTTCTTCAATCCCTTTGTTTTCTCTCCATCTCCTACCCATTTTCTGCTCATCTTACAGCAAAATTTTCTCTAAGATTTGACTGACATCTGTCTCACCTTTTTCACGGTCCTGTCTCATTCCATCCTAACACAGCTGTCAATACCAACTACCATTTCACTGGAACATCATTTAATGAGGTCCCTGATAGGTTCCATCTGACAGACCCTGGTGCCGAAATTCTGTGCTTCCCCTACTCAGCATCTGATTTGACTTGGCTTCTACTGCTGATCACACAAACCTTCTCTAAAGTACCTTCTTCTCTAGATTACACAGTTTTCCAGTTTTCCATCTGCCACAGATTTCTCCTCATTAGTCTCCTTTGTCAAAAATCTACGAGTCATCTTTGAGGCCTTTCTTTTCTTCATACCCAACATCTGACCTGTCTGACCTGTTAGCATTACCTCAACATACATCCTGAAGCCAGTGACTTTTCACCATCCATATTGCCACAATACCCGGGTCAAGCTTGACCCGGGTCAAGCCACAATACCGGGTCAATACCGGGTCCACCATCTTGTACCTGGACTGCTGAAATAGCCCTGTTTCCTCTAGACACGAGCCCTTCAAGTCATTCTCCACAAAGCGCCCACTGCAACCTTGCTAAAAAGCATAAACCTAACACTGTCATTGACCTGCTTAGTTAAAATCCATTGTTAGTTTCCTCTTTCAGTGAGTTAAGAGTACAAACACCTCACCATGTTCTGGATAGCTCTGCATTTACTTGTCATTCTTGCAAATGTATTGAGTATCTGTGAGCCAGATACAGTTTCAGGTATTGGGAGAATATTACAAAACAAAACTAAAATCCTCTTGTGAAGCTTCTGTGCTAATGGGGAAGACAGGTGCTAAAAAAAAATTAAGTAATTTAATTACTTTAATTACTTAAATTGTGTTTAATTACTTAAATGGTGTGGTAGATGAGGACCTCCCTGAGAAGGTGAAAGATAACATCCAGAAATGACCTAGACCAGGAAAAGGGAGAGCCATGGGGCTGTGTGAGGGGAAGAGAGCTCCAGACAGAGGGCTGGCCATTCAATGAGAGGGTTCGGATGTAGGAATGGGCTTGTGATGGGGTCAAGAAATGGTCAGGAGACTGATATGCTCCAGGAAGGGGGCAGCTGTAAGAGAGAAGTCAGAGTGTTAACCAAGCAAGGGAGGAGTGGGAGATCGAAATGGGGGGCCTTGTCGGCCATGTTGGCAACACTGGCTTTTAGTCCGAGTGAGATGGGAAGATGTTAGCAAGTTTTGAGCAGAAATGATTAACATTTTTCAAAGAGATTTATTCATTTATTTAGAGAGAGAGAGAGAGAGGGAGCAGAGAGGGGGAGGTGAAGAAGGAGAGGATCTCAAGCAGACTCCCCACTAAGTGCGGAGCCCCACATAGGGCTTGATCTCATGACCCTGAGATTATGACTTGAGCCTATACCAAGAGTCAGACTCTTAACTGAGCCACGCAGACACCCTAGAAATGACTAACATTTTAGAGGATCGTTGTGGAACCTCTGAGTTAAGAATACACTGAAGGTGGCAAAGTTAGATTCAGTTAGAAGACTTGCAATAAGCTTCCTGAGAGATGCCAGTGGCTTGGACCTAGGTAGTAGCAGTGGAAGTGGTGAGAAGTGGTCAGGTACTGGGTCCATTTTGAAATGGAGTCTACAGGATTTCCTGATGAGGGATGTAAGAGAAAGGGAAGAGTCAAGGATGACTCCAACATTCCTTGGTCTGAGTAATTGAAAGAATCCAGTTGCCATTAACTGTGACAGAAGATGTAGAAAGAGCAGTTTATTGGGGGTAGGGGGAGTAAAAGTTGAATTTTCAGCTGTTTATTGCTGTGACACATAACTACATGGCCCATCACTGTCCATCTCTCTGATGACACGGAGGGACTGGTGATTCTTGATGGCCGCCTTGTGGGACCCTGCCCCAGGAGACCCAGCTAAACCATGCCCAGTCCCTTGACCCAGAGATACTGTGAAATAAGAAATTGTGTTGTTTTAAGATGCCAGATTTTTGGTAATACTGTGACCTAGCAATATATTGCTATGATAATGAGTGTGCTATGATTGGTTTGATTTTTTTATTTGTCAAAATTGAAGTCAAAGTTTATCAGAATAACATAAGATTTGGTATACTTGCCTTAAGGTCAAAACATTAGCATTTGTAGAGCTTTTAAAAGGTTATTTTGTTGTTTTTGTTTTTTGAGGTTTTATTTTTTGTTTTAAATTTCTATGTTCTTTTTGTTTTCAAGATTCTTTCTATAAAGGATAATTTAGGTCCCTAAGCCTGGTTTATTAATCTGACAATTCTCACACCTATAAAACACCAAAGTGGTTGTGGTATAGAGTCCTGTAGAATTAATTTTTGAATTCTTAGGACATTAAAATGTTTTATAACATGAATGTGAAAGTAAATGCAGCAGATTGCTATTTAAACATACTGTGCAACTCATGAGGAGCCATTGAATAGAAAATTTGGTTGTTTTGTATTCTTAGGAAATCTGGTTCTCCAGCCCTGCTGGTAACAAGAATGATGGGGACAATTGAGTTTGGCTAGGACAGGCTGCTGAGGAGTGCCAGAGAGGAGGGGCTGTGACAGCAGCGTTCCAGAGACATCGGAGGCTGGCATGGGTTTGGTTTGGGGTTGATTGTTCATTTGATGCACTTTTCACCATATAATCAAGTGATTTTTTTTCTGCACATAACTAGACCAAAAAGCCATTAGTTACCATAAATCAGTCCAACTTTCTTGTCTTGATTACAATAAAGCATTAGTTGGCAATTTTGCAACTGTACTTCCATCTACTTCCTATTCACTGATTCTGCTAACTCCATCAGGTCGCCTCTCCCCAAATTGTATTTTTTCATAAATCAGTATAAATGTTTATCCTCTAAAAGAGAAAAAACTTTCAAAATTTTATTTTCAGGTGAGGACACAAAATTATGTCTAAAAACCAAGAAGTTAGGGGCCTTTGCTTGAACCTAAAAGAAATGCTGAAGATCGTACTGGGTCAGATAGAGCAGAGAAGTCCCAGGGTTCACATGACAGTGTAGATGGGAGTGCCCCACTACCACTCCTAAAGAATTGAGGGTCCTAATGAGTTGATCCAAAAATATGTAATTTTAATGGAAATGCAAAGAATACCAAACCATATCAGAGCATACTGTACTAGCAACATGAAACCCATAATTTAAAAATTAGTAATGTTAATTTAGAAGAAAATACTGAGAGAGACAGATCTTGATTAGATCACACAATGAGAGGTGCCCTGAAATAAACCTTTTTTTTTTTTTTTAAAGTATGTTGAAGCCTCCAATAAAGTCTGTTGTGGTATTTCTCTCTAGGTTCCACTCACCTGAAAGGAGATCACTGGATGAAACCTTGGGTTTTGGGTGGAAAATGCCTCCCAAGCTTAAAGGAGGCAATTATTGAGCAACACTATGATACATTTCAATGTGCTCAACAGACTTTAAATAGCTGGCTGAGAGCCTGGGGTTGACATGGTTCCTTCCATTTCAAGATGGCTGAAAGCAAGGGCAGGAATAATTTGCTTGTTTTCTTGGCCTTGGTTACCACATTTATAATGATGTTGTTTGTGACGGTGTTAACTTAAGAAGGACTTTTGGCAAAATAACTGGAGAAGGCCTTCTCAACAAGATGTATGAGGAATGTAGCAGGCACTCTATCAATTACAAAAAAAAAAAATGCATGGTCATGTGCACAGATGGAGCTAAATCTGGAAAGGCAGAGCTGAAATGAGGAATATCTCATACGAAAGCTGTTAGTACACCCAGGAAAACACCAGCGTCCACCAGACTTTTTACCAAGACACCTTACCTCAGAAAATATGTCCCTTTTGTAGTGTGTTCAGTGGGAGTGGGGGACCTAAAATTATGACTTCTCTGAAAAACAATTGCTTAGAACTCTTATCTTTTTAAAATAAATTTGTCAGGAAACCAGAAATGTCTTTGAAAGCTGGCTTGCTGCTTGCACAGATGTAAGCTGGCTTAGTCAAAGAAAAGTGTTTGTCAGAATTTATTTTCCTAGGACTTCAGGAGTGTAATACTGGTGAATCATAAACCTGTTTCATGTCATCCTGTCATCTTTAATTTATTCATAAACCACTTTTGCATTATTTATTTAAAAATATTTTGTAATAATATGAACACCTGTAAACTCACCACCCAATCCAAGAACTAGAACATTAATAATGACTTACATCCACCTTTTCTTCCATGGCTCTGCTTCCTACTCAACCTCCTGTAATTTGTGTTTATTGATTCTCTGCTTTAAAAAAATATGCGTATCTAAAGTACATTATTGTTTTAGTTGGTTGTAAAAATTATAAAAAGGTTTTTATGTTGCATGTAGTCTTTGGGGTACTTGTTCTTTTTTTTTTTAACTCACCTTTTTAGAATTACTAGGAACCTTCCATTTTGTTTCGTGCAGTTAGAGTTTATTTTCACTATAATACATAGTAGTCCCACATTATGCACCATTTTGTGTGGTTTCAAATACCTGTGGTCAACTCCAATCTGGCAGATGATCCTCCTCCTGATCTGTCACTGGAATGCTACATCACAATGCCTATGTCACTCATTTCACTTCATCTCTTCACATAGGCATTTTACCATCTCACATCATCACAAGGAGAAAGGTACGATAAGACATCTTGAGAGAGAGATAAAGAGAGACCATAGCTTGTATTACAGTATAGTGTTATAATTGTTCTATTTTATTATTTGTTATTATTAATCTCTTACTATGACTAATATATCAATTATGCTTTACTGGGATGCCCGGGGGCCTCAGTCGGTTAAGCGGCTGCCTTCAGCTTGGGTCATGATCCCAGTGTCCTGGGATCGAGTCCCACATCGAGCTCCTTGCTCAACAGGGAGCCCGCTTCTTCCTCTGCCTCTGCCTGACACTCTGCCTGCTTGTGCTCTCTCTCCCTCTCTGACAAATAAATAAAATCTTTTTAAAAAATTGTGCTTTACTATAGGTACATATGTACATATTTACTATAGGTACATATATATATGTCAGATCAGTATGATCTGAAGTTCCAGGCATCCATTTGCGTTCTTGGAACATATCCTCTGCAGATATGGGGAAGGGGACTACTGTAATATTTCATCATGTAAACATACCAGATTACAGAAATTCAATTTATTCAGGATGTAATATCTCTTTTGTACACCACTGAATTTACCTGGTTAACATATAGTAATGGATTAAATGTGCCATTTATTTTCCTTTTTTAGGCTGTCCCTGCCCAATTTTGGTTTCAAAGTAATATTAGCCTAGTGGAATGAGTTGGCCTAATAGAATGAGTTGGAAAGTCATTCCTTTTTTAAAATTAAACATTTTGTTTTGAGATCACTGTTCATTCCCATGTAGTTATTAGGAATAATACAGAGAGATCTCATGCACTCTATATTCAGTTTCCTTTAATAGTAACATTTTGCAAAACTGAAGTACAATAGCACAACCAAGATATTGATATAAAAACAGTAAAATTCAGAATATTTCCATCACCAAAGAGATTCCTTATGTTGCCTTTTATACCTACACCCACTTTCTCTTACACCCTTACCCCAGTCTCAATCTCTGTCTACCATTAATCTCTCCTCTGCTTTGATGATTTTGTTGCTTCAAGGGTGTTATACATATGGAATTGTATAGTATGTAACCTTTTGAAATTGGATTTTTTTCTCATAATTCTCTGGAGATTCATCTAAATTATTGCATAGTTTAATAGTTCAATAGTTTGTTCCTTTTTACTGCTGAGTAATACTCCAACAATACGGATATATCATGGTATGTGCTTAGCCTGTGGGTTGTTAGGCCTGTTGAAAGATTTATGGGTTGTTTGTAGTTTTTCACTAGTATGAAGAAAGCTGCTATAAAAATGTGTAGAGGCTGCTGCAAGAACATCAGTTATCATTTCTAACACTGTTGCAAGGACATCAGTTATAAACACCCAGGAGTGCAATTGCATATTGGATAGTTGCATATTAACTTTTAAAAAATACTGCTAACATGTTTCCCAGAGTGGCTGCAACATTTTGTGTTTTCACCAGCAATGACCAAATGCTACAGTTTCTCTACAGCTTCCACAGCATTTTGTGTTGTCACTATTGTTTATTGCAATCACTGTGGTAGGTGGGTAGTGTTATTTCATGGTGGTTTTAATCTGCCGTTTTGCCAGTGGTTCCTTAATGTTGAAGATCTTCGTATGTGATTATTTGCCATCTGTATATCCCCTTCAGTGAAATGTCTGTTCATGTCTTTTGCCCATTTCCTCATTGGATCATTGGATTATTTCTGTTTCTACTGCAGTTTTAAGAGTTCTTTGTGTATCCTAAATATTAGTCATCTATCAGATATATGGTTTGAAGATATTTTCTCCCACATATAGTTGTTCTTTCATTATTTTAACAGGACCCTCTGCAGAACAAAAGTTTTGCTGAAGTCAGAGTCCTCAATGTTTCCTTTTGTGGCTCATGCTTTTGTCATCTAGTGTAAGAACGCTTTGCCTAGACCTAGATCCCAAGGTTTCTCACTGATTTTTCCAAAGTTTTCATGTTTTTACATTTTTCATTTAAGTTCATAATCCTAGAGTTACCTTTTGTTTTAGTTGTGGGATTTAGGTTAAAGTTCGTTTTCTCCCCCTGATGGATGGTACTCTGGCACCATTTGCTGAAAACTCCATCTTTGCTTCCACTGAAAGGCTGTATCTCTGGACTCTGAATTCAGTCCCACCGATAGCTGTGTCAGTGCGCCTGGCGACATCACCACTCTTTATGAACTTAGCTACATCATGTCTTGAAATTGTGTACACTTCTTCTTCCCACTTTGTTTTCATTTTTCAAAAATGATTTTAGCCATTCTCATTGCCTTGCCTTTCTACATAGGTTTTAGAATAATCTTGCTATAGTTACAAAACATTTTGCTGGGATTTCAGTGGACTGATGTGTTTTGTTACTGTTGTTGTTGTTTTGATACATTTGGGAAGTATACAGTCATTATTTCCAAGATACTGTTAATACAAATATTAGATCTTTTGTTACGTTCCCATGGGTTTCTAAGGCTCTATTCTTTTTTTTCCCTCCTTCTCTCTATTTCCACTCTTTAGTTTTGATTGGGTAATATCTATAGTTCTATCTTCAAGTTCACGGACTTGGTCCTTTCTCCCTTTCATTTTACTATTGAAACAAAGCACTGGGTTTTGGTTATTGCATTCTTTAGTTGTAAAATATCCCTTTGATTTTTCTTTATATCTCATATTGTTATAAAAGTTGAGACTTTCATTTTTCTCATTTGTTTCAAGAATTTCTGTAATTGTTTGCTGAGGTGTTTTTCTGATAACTGCCTTAAAATCCTGGTCACATGGTGCGCCTGGGAGGTACAGTCAGTTGAGCATGTGACTCTTGGTTTCAGCTCAGGTCGCGTGATCCAGGGTTGTGACCTCCTGGTAGTGAACTCGGGGTCATGAGATCAACTCCACACGGGGCTTGACACTCCGTGGAGAGTCTGCTTGATATTCTCTTCCTATCCCTTTCCCCTCCCCCATCGCTCACACATACTCTCCCTCCCACTCTTTCTCAAAAAAAAAAAAAAAAAAAAAATCCTTGTCAGGTAATTCTAACATTTCTGTCATCTCACTGTTGGCCTCTACTGATGGTACTTTTTTTTTTCCATTCAGTTGAGATCTTTCTGGTCGTTGGCATCATTAATTATTTTCTATTGAAACATGGATATTTGGGGTATAATGTTGCAAAAGTTAGGTATTATTTAAGTTTTTAATTTTAGCTGGCTTCTTCTAACAGTGATCTAGTAGAGGAAGGAGAGACACCATCTTGTTGTATCTGAGATGGGGTAAAGAGCCCCAGGTTCCACTCATTCTCCATTGATCTCCTCAGGGAGGGTAATTCCTATGACTCTTGGGTGGGCTGAGACTTCCTTCTTCCCATGGGGCCTCTTCTAACACCGCTCCACAGGGAAGGGAAAGGTAAGCTCATTATTGGAAAGTGGGAATGGAAGTGCAGCCTCCTCACATGGTCTCCACAGACATCATGGTAGGGGTATTTGTACTTCCTGGAGAGGATGAAAGTCCTAGCTCCATGGTTGGCCTTCTGACACTTCCCTGGAGGAGGGTCTTGTTACAGCCTCATGAAAGTAGAAGTCTAGGCTTTTCACCTTGCCTTTGCTGCCGTGGGTGAGGATGGGACGCAGTCTGTCTGTTGCTTTTGGCTGCAATAGAGCACTTGCTGTCTGAAGTTTTTTATCTTGATAGATTGTACCTCTCCTGCTCTTTTAGCTACAGGAAGCAGGTTTTCCTTGGGGCTGTTTTGTCTGTGTTCATTGGTATTTCTAGGTCTCCAGTTTTTTTCAACTCCAAATTTGGGCTGTTTGAGGCAAAGAGAAAACCCAGGGAACCCATCACTGTGCCATTCCTTGGAGAGTGAGCTCTCTAGCCAGTCTGTCTCAGAATTTTCTTATATTTGGATTTACATATAATGTCTAGGGCTTTTAGTTGTACATAGCAGAAGGAATACAGAAAAGTACATCAATTCTATCTTCTTTTTAAAGTTGATTTTTATTCTTCCAAAAAATAAGAGGAAAGAACATATCCCAACTCATTTTATGAGTATTATTCATTCATTATACATTATTTAGAATTAATATTACTCATTCTAGCATTACCCTAATACTAAAACCAAAGACATCACAAGAAAGCTAGAGACCAATATCTCTTATGAGTATACATGCAAAGATCCTCAACAAAATACAGCAAACTAAACCTAACAATATATAAAAGTGACTATATACCATGACCAAGTGGAATTCAATTAAGTGATAAGAGGTTGTTTCAACTTCTGAAACCAATCACTGTAATATACAATATTAACAGAAAAAAGAATAAAAGCCATATGGTCATCTTAATAGACACAGAAAAACCATTTGAAAAAGTCCAACACCCTTTTATGATAAAAACTCTCAAAATACTAGGAATAGGAGAGAACTTTGTCACCTGGTAAAAGGTATCTATGGATAACCCATACCTAACATCATACTTAATGGTGAAAGGCCTAAAGCTTTCCCTCTAACATCAGGAACAAGACAAGGATATATGTTATTGCTACTTCTATTCAACATTTTAATGGAGGTTCTAGACAGCACATTTTGGCCATAAAATGGGTGGGGGGAAGGCCTCCATATTGGAAAGAAGAAAGTAAAACTCTCTGTTTGTAGAAGACATGATCATGTGTATAGAAAATCATAAGGAAACCACTAAAAGCTACTACAACACATAAACGTGTTCAGCAAGGATGCAGGACACAAAATCAATACACAAAGGTCAGTTGTGTTTCTACACTCAAGAAATGAACAACCCAAAAATTAAATTAAAAAACAATTCCATATGTAACAGTATCAAATAATAAAATACATAGGAGTAAATTTAACAATAGTAAAATATTTGAACAAGAAACTAAGATATCATTGAAAGAAATTGAAAGAGACCTTAATGAATGGAAAGACATCTCATATTTATGGATTTTGTTTATGATTATTGTTAAGATTGTAATATTCCCCAAACTGACATGTCAATTCAACTATAAGCTCTATCAAAATCCTACCTGTGATTTTTGCAGAATTGACAAGCTGATCCTAAAGGTCATGTGATAATGCAAGGAATTCAGAACAGCCAAAAGAAATCTTGGGAAAGAACAAAATTGGAGAACCACTATTCCCAATACCATAATATCCTGCAAACCTGCCATGATCAAGACTGTATGCCCGTTGTGTAACTGTAGACATGAGTGCAATGGAATAGAACCAAGAATTTAGAAATAAGCCCATATATCTATGGTTAATTGATCTTCAACAAGGGTACCAAGATAATTGAGGAAGCAATAGTTTTTCAATAAATGATACCGTGATAATTGAATCTTTAAATATAAAAGAATGATTTGGAGCTTCCTCATACTATATTCAAAAACTAACTCAATATGGACAAAAATCTATATGTAAGAGCTAAAACTAATAAATCCTTGAAGAAAAGATATGTATAAATCTTTGACACCTTGGATCAAACAATTGCTCTTTAGGTATGGTACCACAGGCACAAGAAACCAAAGGAAAAAAAGATTACTTGGACTTCATTAAAATTTTAAACTTTTATACTTAAAAGGACGTCATCAAGAAAGTGAAGAAAATGTGCAGTGCACAGAATGGAAGAAAATATTTGAAAATCAAATCTGATACAGATTTAGTATTGAGAGTATATAGGGAACAACTCAACAATAAAACAACAAGTAACCCAATTTTAAAATGGACAAAGGAATTGAAAAGATATTTCTCCAAGTGATATATACAAATAACCAATAAGCACGTAAAAATATGTTCAACATCATTAACCATTAAGGGAATGCAAATCAGAGCCATGGTGAGGTACATCTCACATCTACTAGAATGGCTATAATCAAAAAGACAATAACAAATGTTGACAAGGATATGGAGAAATTGTAATATTTATACATTGTCAGTAGGAATTTTGAAGTGATTTGGCCACTATGGAAAACTGCCAGTTTTTCATAAGGCTGAAAATAACTACTAGCAATTCTATTCCTAGTTATATACCCAGGAGAATTGACAACATATCCATGTAAAAATTGGAATGCAAATGTTCATAGTATTATTTATAATAGTAGTCAAAAAGTGGGGACAACTCAGATGTCAACTGATTGATAATAGGTTAACAAAAAGCGGTATATCCATACAATGGAATATTATTCAGCCATAAAACATGATGAAGAGCTGATATATGCTGTAACCTGGATGAACTTTGAAAACATAAGGCTATGTGAAAGAAGCCAGACCCAAGAGGCCACATACTGTATGATTCCATTCAGGTGAAATGTTCAGAATAGGAAATCCACAGAGACAGAAAGTAAATTCTGTGGGACTATGGGAGGAAGGAACAGGGAGTGGCTGCTACTGGATATGGGTTTCCTTTGAGATTGATGAAAATATTCTGGAAAAAATACAGTGGGAAAAGATGACCACTGGAATTGTACATTTTGAAAGGTAACTTAATTTATGGTGTATGAATTACAGCTCAAAAATTAGATGAGGAAAACAATCAGTATCTTTGTCTTCCACCTATTAAGTATTGGCATATTTTCGTGTTCCTTTATTTCCATCCATCTTCTTGGTTTGTAGAGATTGTCCAGACATTGAATGAGGGAATATTTTAGATGCATTTTATCTTTTTATTTTTGCAAATCTTAGTTTTTTCCCATATGCACATTTCCCTAGGGGTAATGCCTACTAGGGAAGGACTCAAGGCTTAGCCTGACTTGTGAGTTTGTGTCATCTCTGGTTAATTTAAGGAGAAGAATCTCTAGAAGTGAGAGCCACAGGCACCACAATATCACACATCTATCACCACCTTACTCTTTCCTCACCACGCAGCTCTTAAAGTCAATGTGTTTTGGAAAAAAGCAGTCTCCCTAGGTTGAATCCTTGAACTGTGGGGCTTTTAGGTGGTTTGAGTACAGGAGTGGGATGCTCAAGGCCAGTGGTCATTAACTCATCACTCCAGAGGGCTTTAAAAGAGTAAAGAAACTATTATTTGTATCTTGCTATTTATGTGATTCTGAATTTCCCAAATCTTGTGACACCAATTCAGAGACATTTTCACCAATTATGCAGATCTAGGGCTCTTAAATGTAGCCTAGTTTTCCAAGTGTGATAGTTTCAGCACCCCAGTATCCTTCATTATTGACCAATGATCCTTGGAGAAACTTGAGGATAACTGGAACACATGGATATATTATGAAATAGAAGGCAAAAATTTTGGAACTTGAAGATAAAACACCCAATTTGCCGGAAACCATTTTAGTCTAAACTGATATCAGACCTACCAAGGTCCTTTCACCTCTGCCTAAAGGAATATCTTTGGTAGAAATGTTTGAGAAACAGGATTCTAATTCAATAATCCACCATCTCTTACTGGACCCCATGGCTGAGGCTGAGCGTTATCAAGTTGAAGTGAGATTGTAAATTCCTGCATATTAATTCCTGAAAGTCTAGTTGTAGTTTTGGAAAGTCACTCTATCTTTGCTTAATTTGACTTGTTCTTTGTCAACAAGTACTTTTTACAGCTCATGGTTAAAAATTTTCAAGTGTCTTCATTTGTGGGGACCACTTCACTTCACTAGTTCCTGATGCGACACAAGGGTCTCCCCCAAGGAGTTTATTTTCATGTCCAAATGTAGGCAAATGGCCTAATGCAGCTTATAGTGTGATTCTTGAAGGGTTCCAACCTCTCCAACAGTGTTTAGTAATATTAATCCAAATATTTGGCTTTATCACACTGAAAGGTGGTTTTGTGGGAGGCAAATAGCATAGAAATTGAAGTGAAGTTTTGACATATTTTTCAAAGAGAGGGCTAAAGGGAGGAGGTTTGGTGGCAGGCATCTCTGGAGAACTTGCTGACTAAAATAAAAACTCATTCTCCAGCTTTCCCATCTGCTGAACACTGGATTTCTTCTGAAAATGCCATGTTTAATAAAATATAAGATATAAAATACATTGAGGAGGGAATACCAACTTCTGCCAAGTTAAATGTTTACTCTAATAAATGAATTGCCTGTACAGATGTTCAGTTATAATTTTTCATGGTGCCTAGTCATAATGTCCATCTTTAAAGTGCATTTTAAAAATCCTGGAATGAATATAGGGTTTTCAAATTCAGAAGATTTGTGATAATCTTTTTTTTTTTTTCAAATTTATTTATTTGTCAGAGAGAGAGAGAGCAAGCACAGGCAGACAGAGTGGCAGGTAGAGGCAGAGGGAGAAGCAGGCTCCCTGCTGAGCAAGGAGCCCGATGTGGGACTCGATCCCAGGACACTGGGATCATGACCTGAGCCGAAGGCAGCCGCTCAACCAACTGAGCCACCCAGGCATCCCGATCTGTGATAATCTTATTAGCGATCCTCCTCATAGTAATTTTTCTCTAGTAGGTGACTTCTCTGTAAATCCTGGGAAATCTTGGGAACTCATTGCCCCTAGACTCTCTGCTCAAAAATTTCATACCTAAATAGAAGAGTCTGTGTCATGCATGCTGTTGTGGTACTGGGCCGTGGAAGGAAATGACCACCTTGATGGTGATGAGGTAGAATGTATCAGTCAGTTTTAGCCACAGTAAAGAAAGCCTATTTGTGGGGCATCTGGGTAGCTCTGTGGTTAAAGCCTCTGCCTTAAGCTCAGGTCATGATCCCGGGGTCCTGGGATTGAGCCCCGCATCGGGATCTCTGCTCAGCAGGGAGCCTGCTTCCCTTCCCCTCTCTCTGCCTGTCTCTCTGCCTGCTTGTGATCTCTGTCTGTCAAATAAATAAATAAAAATCTTAAAAAAAAAGGAAAGCCTGTTTGCTACAGTGCAGTGGTGATTTTCAACCATTTGCTCATTTTAAGTTTTTAAAGCATCAGAACCCCCTTTGAAAGCAATTTTATGTAGAACCTCAATTTATGAAAGGGATGGTAATTGGAGCACCTTCAGTGTGAGAGTAGAGAGAAAGGAGAGTCAAGGGTAGGATTTCCAGGTAAATAAAAGATGCCAGCTACATTTGGATTTCAGATAAAGAATGCATACTTTTTTAGTATAAGTATATTGGTGTCCTTCTCTCTTTCCTTCTTCCCTTCCTCCCCCCCTTTCTCCCTTCTTCCCTTTCTCTCTCCTTTCTTTCTTCGAAATAGCAATTCTAGTTAGAGTGTGACACATGACTGTGCCCATTCTACCTACCCCTTTACTACCTGCTATTCTTTTTTTTTAAAGATTTTATTGATTTATTTGAAAGAGCATGAGAAGGGGGAGGGACAGAGGGAGAAGCAGACTCCCCCCTGAGCAGGGATTCTGATGCAGGACTTGATCCTGGGATGCCAGGATCATGACCTGAGCCGAAGGCAGTCGCTTAACCAACTGAGCTACCTAGGCACCTATTACCTGCTATTCTAAAATGTGCCTTGATGCCCCTGGTCTGCTTAGATAGAGCCATGCTTCTCTCCTTTTCCAGACTGTAGGAACAACAGGTTTCTAGGCCTTCACCTGTCTTTCTAGGGCTCTTCCATGGAAAATACAGCTCAGAAGTGCCTCTGTCCCCTGGGCTCCTTAGGAGCAATATTTTGGGGGAGAAAACTGACATTTGACTGAGGACAGAGTCTACAAGGGCAACCCAGAGACAGACTGAAACTCTCAAACAGCCACCAATGCCAAATTGTGGAGTGAGAGCTAAAAAAAAGAAGCAGCGTGAATCATTTGGAAAAAGAGTTCCCTTGCTTAAACAAATGAAAGGAAGGAATGATTGAAAGTCCTGTGCCATTAAAGTTTCTGATCAGTGTAGTGGTTGATTCCCCATGGAGCACCTGAAAGACTGATTTTTGCTGGAGGCAGACATGGAATGGGCAGGAATAAGACTGCTCGCCCTACTAGTCCCTACTCCGCTGTGTCAGGTATACTTGGGCCCAAGCTTAAGCTTGTCAAATAAACCCTCGTGTGATTGCATCAGTGCTTGGCTCCTTGGTGGTCTCTCAGAAGCGAAAACTCGGGCATAACAAAGGGGACTCTTGAGAGGGCTCCTGGTCATAAATTCCTTCTGTTCCAGGAGCCCAATTGAGAGCAGAAGCCTGAAGAATAGAAAAGAGAAGGTTGATGTGTCACCATTGCATGTAGTTCCAGTTTTTCTCTCTGCCCTGCTATTAAAAATCTACCACAGACTGAACAGTGGGGCCTCCAAATGGTTGGTGGCTAGGGAATGTGTTTTCTTTTCTACGTGGCACTCAAGGAGAGTTTTCCTAAAACAGATTCAATCCATTCTTCTGTTTTTCAACATCTCGGCTCAACATTTTGGCATCTCGGCTCTTTCCACAGTTGGGCTATTGTGGACATTGCTGCTATGAACATGGGGGTGCATTTGTCCCTTCTTTCACTACATCTGTATCTTTGGGGTAAATGCCCAGTAGTGCAATTGCTGGGTCATAGGGTAGCTCTATTTTAAATTTTTTTTTAAATATTTTATTTATTTGACAGACAGAAATCACAAGTAGGCAGAGAGGCAGGCAGCGAGAGAGGAGGAAGCAGGCTCCTTGCTGAGCAGAGAGCCCGATGCGGGGCCCGATCCCAGGACCCTGGGATCATGACCTGAGCTGAAGGCAGAGGCTTTAACCCACTGAGCCACCCAGGCGCCCCTATTTTTAATTTTTTGAGGAACCTCCACACTGTTTTCCAAAGTGGCTACAACAAAACTTGCATTCCCAACAACAGTGTAAGAAGGTTTCCCTTTCTCCACATCCTTTCCAACATTTGTTGTTTCCTGCCTTGCTAATTTTTGCCATTCTAACTGGTGTAAGGTGGTATTTCAATGTGGTTTTGATTTGTATTTCCCTGATGGCTAAAGATGATAAAAACTTTTTCATGTGTCTGTTAGCCATTTGTATGTCTTTTTTTTTGAGAAGTGGCTGCTCATGTCTTCTGACCATTTTTTTACTTGATTATTTGGGTTTTGAGTGTTGAGCTTAAGAAGTTCTTTATAGATCTCTTTATAGATCTTGGATATCAGCCCTTTGTCTGTCCTGTCATTTGCAAATATCTTCTCCCATTCCATAGGTTGCCTCTGTTTTGTTGACTGTTCCCTTTGCTGTGCAGAAGCTTTTTATCTCGACGAAGTCCCAAAAGTTCATTTTCGCTTTTGTTTCCTTTGCTTTTGGAGACATGTCTTGAAAGAAGTTGCTGTGGCTGATGCTGAAGAGATTAATGCCTCTAGAATTTTGCTGGATTCCTGTCTCACAGTGAGGTCTTTCATCCAGTTTTGCATCAACATAGATGGAACTGGAGATTATGCTGAGTGAGATAAGTCAAGCAGAGAAAGTCAATTATCATGATTTCACTTACTTGTGGAACATAAAGAATAGCATGGATGCCATTAGGAGAACAAAGGGAAAAATGAAGGGGGGCGGAATCGGAGGGGGAGATGAACCATGAGAGACTGTGGACTCTGAGAAACAAACAGGGTTTTGGAGGGGAGAGTGGTGGGGGGGTTGGATGAGCCTGGTGGTGGGCACATATTGTATGAAGCACTAGGTGTTGTACATAAGCAATGAATCATGGAACACTACATCAAAAACTAATGACATACTGTACAGTGACTAACATAACATAATAATAAGAAAAAAGATTCAATTCACTTAAAACTCTGTGTAGGTTCTCCCAGGGCTCTCTGGGTAAAACTTCTGCCTCTCGGCAGCTCTGTGTCCTCCTCACACCTAACCATGTGCCTTCTACACAAGGCCTGCCTTTGGGGCTCTCACTGCTGTGCATGGTGCCACCTCAGCTACAAGATGGGGGCCAGAGGAGGGTGGAGAGGAGGTCAACAGGGCTCAGAACCAGGAGTTTTGCCCATAAGCCCAGCCCAGGTAAGCAGGATTCCAAGACCAAGTGTGTATACAGCAGTGGTGGTGTTCACGATGGAGTCTGGTGGAAACAGATGGGCTGAGCAGTGCTCAGAGCGAGCCCTGAGGGTTGAAGCCAAGGTTTGGGGCCCAGAGGCTCAGTTGCGGCAGAGGCCTTGAGGATAGTAAAACTGGTGGTTTGGGTTTCAGGACTCAGGCTCTGCCTTGTTCCTTTTTTTTTTTTTTACGATTTTATTTATTTATTTGAGAGAGAGCAGAGCAAGAGAGAGCACACAAGTGGGGAGAGGGGCAGAAGGAGAGGAAGAAGCAGACTCCCTACTGAGCAGGGAGCCTGACGTGGGGTTTCCATCTCAGAACCCGGGATCATGACCTGAGCTGAAGGCAGATGCTTAACCCACTGAGCCACCCAGGTGTCCCTGCCTCATTACTTCTGACTGTACCTCATCCCAGAGACCACAGGGCCCTTCTGTTCCCTCCTCTCCCATCCTTTTCCTTCTATCTGAAGACCCCCTGTCCATGTCCCTGTCTTGCCAAGCCAAGCCTGACTTAGGCCCCTTGGTGGGAAGGAGTCCTGAGTTATTTCCAGAATCACATTCTTGGTCAATCAGACCCAGGACCCATTTCCCAAAGTCCAGTGAGGGTCAGTCTCTCCAAGCCCTGCTTTTTTGCCCTCATGTACCAGCTGGTACCCAACCTGCCCACTGTCTTTTGTCAGAGGCCTTTTACTAAAATCTCAAAATATGTCAGTGAGGAGGCAAGCAGGGAGGGCGTTCAAGCTTGGAGCCTGGAAACAGTTTCCCCACGTGGCTGAGAGTAGTCTCACCGATATACATGTGGCTGGTGATCCCAGGAGAGGGGACCTCTGCGGCAAACATGCACATTCTTGTGAATTTCTCTTTGTGGTGAGTCATTTATTCAGGAAGCGATCCCAAAGGTTTCCATTAGGAAAATGTCCAGTTGAATGATGGTCAAGAATCCTGACAGGTGGCTTCTTCTGGGATAGTGGCTAGAGGGCTCTGCCTGTGGAACCCAAGGATAAGCACCAGTTTCTTGACAGAGCAAGTAGAAATCAAGACAAGGCTTAAGTTCCTGAGTCTTTTTAAGACCTCAAAGTGCCTTTTTAGCCCCAACTGTACATGGTATCTACACTGTATATGATCCCAAATGACAGGTCATCTTCACAACATGAGCCCTGACCCCTGGAATGTGGCTGCTACTCTTTCAGATGTGGGTGTTGGCTGCCTAATGAGCCCACAAGGGAGGACATGGGATCTGCTGTTCCCAAAGGACCTGGCATGGGCTAGGAGTTGTACTTGGCAAGTAATGTAACCTGACTCCCTCCGTGCTCTTCTTTCTCTAGCAGTCTACTTGCCAGTCCCTTTCTGTCCCCTCTATTGGAAGGGACAACAGTATCCATTCGACAGGTGCAAACCTGTCATCTAGAGCACAAATGCCCAGTTTTGGAAGAGCGGACGTGACAGTGAACCTCCAACCATTTAAAAAGGTGGACCCCGCTCCCGGCCCTACACCCGACAAGTGAAATCTTACCTGGAATAGGAAACAAATGAAAAAGAAATAAGAATTTTAACCAAGCAGAGATGCTATTGTGGTTGAAGGGATTTGTGAGTGGAGCCTGGATCCCAGTCCCCACAGCCTCCAGGGACACCCCCTTGGCTCTTGAGGGCTTTTGGAATGTTCAGTGAAACACAAAGCCATCAACAGCACCCACCTCTACACCAAGGGAATGCTCTGTGTATGAATGTTGCTAACTTTTTACATATAGCTTTCCTTTGCTACTCGTAACTCCATGGGGGTTCTTATTATTATTTGTCACAGTATTCCTATTACTGTTATCATTCCCATTCTGCAGATGAGAAACTGAGGCTTAAGATGTTTAAACAGCTTCCTCAAGTGGCAGAGCCTGGATTTAACTGTGGGGAGTCTGACTCTGAGGCTGACATTCTTAACCATTATTCATTGATTCATATGCTCACCCAGTCTTTACTGAGCACCTTCTATAGGTCAGGCACGCTGTCCATAAGCAAAACAAACAAAAACCACTGCCCTTGTGGAACTGACAGTTTAGTTGGGGGTAGTGGGTGGGTGGGATATGAACAGGAGATAAGTAAGCAAAAAACAGTATGTGAGTGGTAAGTGCTCCAAAGACCAGGAACATGGGAAAGGAAACAGACAGCATGGGGCTAAACATATAAATAGGGCCAGGAGATTTCCCCCATTAAAGTCAGGACTACAGGGGCACTTGGGGGGTGCAGTGGGTTAAGCGTTGGACTCTTGGTTTTGGCTCAGGTCATGATCTCAAGGCTGTGGAATCGAGCCCTGTGTTGGGCTCCACGCTCAGCATGGAGTCTGCTTGAGATTTTCTCTCTCTTTGTGCCCCTTCCCTCTGCACACACTCTCTCTCTTTAAAAGAAATAAATAAATCTTTTTAAAAAGCAAAGTAAGAACTACAATATTTTAGCTAAGTTTGGGGGGGAGGGGAAACCTTGGGTAGAATTAGGAAAGAAGTCATCAAATTATATTTATGAAATAAGGTCAATGGTAACATGAACAGTACGTTGAAATCAGGATCTTTTAGTGAGTAAAACACACAGGCAGTCATGAGGTAACCATTAATATGACTTAAGATAACATGGATTCCCTGTGTCAGCGTCTTTGTCCGAAGCATGGGAGTTCTCGAGAGGAAATCTTGCTCATGCATGCGTGTTCAGGGTGTTTTGTGGAAGCTGTGGGTGTGCAGCGTGGCTTTTGCTAGTGGTGGTCATTCAGGATTTGCTTGTTTGACAGTGGCTGCTGGCTTTGATTGGGAAGGATTTCCTTGCTGGTGGTAGCAGAGTATTGATTGACACGTTCTGTTCCTGTGCAGTTGGACTGGCAGCTGTTTTATTGCAAATCCAGGCAAGCTCTGATAAATTTAGCACTGATAAACTGAATCCTTGCGTGGTAAGATGGGTTAAGGTAGTCTCACTTCACACAACCATTTTCTTTCCCACTTAGTGGGAAAGGAACTTCCTGGGGAAGCCTGATGCAAAACATACAATCGGATCTCAAACTTTTTTTTTTCTTTTTAAAGATTTTATTTATTTATTTAGAATGTGAGTGGGGGAAGGAGCAGAGGGAGAGAGAGAATCTCAAGCATACTCCACACTAAGTACAGAGCCCAATGTGGGGCTCGATCCCATGACCCAAGATCATGACCTGAGCTGAAATCAAGAGTTGGACACTAAATTGACTGAGCCACCCGGGTGCCCCGGGGATCTCAAACTTCTTAATTGCTCATGAACTTTAGCAATTATTTCCTCTCTGAAGAAAGTCTGACTTGTGTGATCACCTTATGTTGTCTGTCACATGGGGCAAAATCATAAGAACAGATCACAAGGTCATCAGCCAAAAAAGAAGCAAGCCTGAATTTGTGTCTAGTTGTCAGACTGGCTGTGAAGTTACAGTTTTGTAAGCAGAAGGTGGTGAGAGCAATGACTAGAAAGCCACATGGAAGTGATGATGGAATGATTAGACACAGAGCCGATCATCCATGTTGGTAAAACAGAGCCTCCCACACTGTCAAGTTCATCAAGCACTTACTGAACATCCACCAAGGGCCAGGCCCTCTGCAGAGTGCTGAGTTGACAGTGATGGGTCATGACTATAGCGTAATCATGGGATGGTGGGCATATCCTTCAGAATGTCAACTTCAGGGGCCTGACATATGTTGCCGTATCTCTACCATCAGGGCAGTTCTGTGAACTAGAACGTTTTCTCTTGAAAATCCTTAAAAATTGCAAATGTATCACCTGGAAAAGGGTAATGTGTTAACCATTACCTGCATTAGCAGAGCTCAGCTTTGCAATAGGGTGGGGGATTCATTGGTTTCTTTGCGGGTGAATCATTTGTTTGGATATCTGTTGAGGGCCTGTATGTGTCAGGCACTATTTGAATAAAACAGACATGAATTCTCTGCTCTTGAGAACTTCCATTTTGGTGAGAGGAGAGACAGAGACACACACACAGACTAAGAAATATTTATCTGATGTGTCAGATAGTGAGAAAGAAGTCAGGACAGAGGGATGGCGTGAGCCATGCCTCCTTTGCACGGGGCTAGCAACAAAGCTTTTAATAAAGGAGCATTTGAACAAAAGTTTAAAGTTGGTGAGACCAGGAGCAGCATGGGTGGAAGGATGGAGAGAGCCAGGGCCTTGGGGCAGGGGTTGCCCTGGGTAGGATGCAGGAATGTGACAATGAGCCCAGCATTGCTGGTTTGGAGAGGACTAGGAAAGAGTCGCTGCAGACACAGGACAGGTAAAGACAGGGATCCTGAAGGAAAAGGCATCAGCAGATTTGCATGGGAACATGGACCCTGAGGCCACCAGCCTGTGGGCAGTAGATAAAGAGGTGAAGAGGAGTTTGTTTTACAAGGAAAAGTAGAAATGATAGGAAGAAATCAAAGTGTCCAAAGACCAGTCTCCTCCCTCTCATATTTCTCTATCCAGGCCTGGTCCCTGGCTCAACACCTGTAGCTCCCATAATGTTACCCGCTCATCTCATCTTCGGGCTGAGTCACAGCTGGTTCCAAGTCAACCTGTTCTTGCCGATGTTTTCCTCTGCCTCCCTCTCCTGGACCAGCTCCTTGGAAAGTCAACCAAACCAGACTGAGAGTCAAAAGAATATCTTTTTTGTTGTTGTTCTGGCCCTGCATTAGTAACCATGCGACTTCGGGCATTTCTTCACTTGATAGGTGAGAGATCCCAGGGTCAGGGAGATGAGGTTCAGCTACATCTGCCTAGAATGCATAAGGGCTTGGTCTGGGCACAATTTAGCCTTTATTCATACTTTTATTTTTGTCCTAATTGTCATTGCACATTGATGCCTGTAAACTCTTCTCTCTAACACTCCATGGGCCTTAATCAAGTAAACACCCAGTAGAGGCTTCAATAGAAATATAAGGGGGAATCTGGGTGGCTCAGTCAGTTCAACATATGGCTCCTGATTTAATCAGGTCGTGATCTCAGGGTCCTGGGATTGAGCCCCACATTGGGCTCCATGCTTGAGTGCAGTCTGCTGGAGATTTTCTCTCTCTCTCTCTCTCTCTCTCCATCTGCCCCTCTCACTGCTGGTTGGCTCTCTCTTTAAAAATAAATCTTAAAAAAAATATATAAGGAGTCCTAGTTTGTGGATGGACACACATATCCTAAAATTCAGTGACTTTCCTTTTTTATCTCCCTACAAATCACCTGGGAGCTCATTAAAATGCAGATTTCTAGAGAATATCCACAAATTTGGATTTAGTAAGTTCCAGGTGATTTTAATTTTAATTTTAATATGATGCCCAGAGGATTCTGAGTCAGGTGGCAGTGGGCC
>PISX010017963.1:0-41967 GCA_004024625.1 Mellivora capensis | reverse complement strand
GGGTGCAGGGGGCAGATGAGTGTCTGAGGTGTGTCACCGAGGGCAGAGAAAGCCGCTGCAGAGTGAGTGCCCCAACCGCAAGCCTGCAGTGTTGCAGGAGAGGTAGGGGGCATCCTGCATGGAGGGATGGGCAGCACCCCCATGGGGGAGGCAGGGAGATGACCTGTTTGATCAGGTGTCACTAGAAGCCTTTGAATTTTTGCATAATCTTTCTATATGCTGCATGATACATTGAAATCATAAAGGCTCTGAGTTAGTGAGGCAGAGTTGGCAAGATGACGGCAGGGTTCGTTTAGGGCCTTTTAAAATCCAGGCAGGAGAGAGCTTGTCTTTCAGCTTGTGCTCCGGACATTGCAGCAGGATGGCCTCCCCTCCTGGGAGACCTCAGTGGGTCAGGGTGTGCGGGGACAGCTGCTGCATGGGAGCCATGGGCGATGTGGGCCCTATGTGCTTACGGCTGTGGCTGGAGAGGAAACTCAAAGCCAGGTCGCCTTCGGCAGTGTTCACACCTACAACTGCTCTTAGGTTGGTAACATGTCCTTTCACATGTCTAGGGACTTGGTTTCAGTCCCCACACTACAGTCTGAGTGCACACAGGGGGCTGCCAGGTGGCGGGAAGGCAAGAGAAAAGTTCACAAGAAGTGTGTACAACACTCTACCACTTCGGTAAGAGTTAATTTTAGGTGGTGTGTGACTTTCTTTTCAGTTGGTATCATATTTTATTAATTCCAAAACATTTTTCTGGTGCTGCTAACAGTAAGAAAACAATGACCAAAACGGCCTAACTTGGGGATCAAGAATGTGAGGAATCCAAGTTGGTAACCTGCTGTATCCATGTCTGGGTATGTTGAAGCCAACATAGGAGAAGTAGTGGTAACAGTGTTGGAGAACAGAGCCAGATTTGTAGACTCTGTGCTAAAAACAACAAGGGGTGTCTGAAGACAAGCCTGGAGCAGAGCAGGAATGCTCCCAGGGAGTTCTGCTTGGAAGAGAGCCCACAGCCTTGTCCACCCCTTGCCTGTCCAGAGCTCATGTCCTGGTGCCCACAGTCCACTGTGTCAGAAATTCACAGGCAAGACCGTCACAATCAGAGTCGTTTGCTTCTGCAGCAGTTTATCGCATTCTGTACTCTGTTATTTAGAATGTCAACGCCAAATATGCATATTATTCGATGCCTAGTACCCAACAATAGGTCGTTCATCTTGTTCCTGACACCGTAGTCATGTTTCTGTCTTGCCCCAGCTGGACTGTTCGTTTTTATGTAACTTCATTCACTGAAGGTTAGTGGGAGGGAGCCAGAGACCTCTGTCCTCAAGGAGATTAGAGGGTAGTAAAAAGGTAATGTCAGCAATTCAGTAACGTGGCAGGATACAAAGTCAATGTACAGAAATCAGTGGCTTTCTTATACACTAACAATGAAAATACAGAAAGGAAATTTAGATAATCGACTCCATTTACTATAGCACCAAGAACCATAAGGTACCTGGGAATAAACCTAACCAAAGAGATAAAGGATCTGTACTTGAGGAACTACAGAACACTCATGAAAGAAATTGAAGAAGACACAAAAAGATGGAAGACCATTCCATGCTCTTGGATCGGAAGAATAAACATTGTTAAAATGTCTATACTATCTAAAGCAATCTATACTTTTAATGCCATTCCAATCAAAATTCCACTGGTATTTTTCAAAGAGCTGGAGCAAATAATCCTAAAATTTGTATGGAATCAGAAGAAACCCTGAATTGCTCAGGAAATGTTGAAAAACAAAAATAAAACTGGTGGCATCATGTTACCTGATTTCAAGCTTTACTACAAAGCTGTGATCACCAAGACAGCATGGTACTGTACTGGAATAAAAACAGACACATAGACCAATGGAACAGAGTAGAGAGCCCAGATATGGACCCTCAACTCTATGGTCAAATAATCTTCAACAAAGCAGGAAAAAATATACAGTGGAAAAAAGACAGTCTCTTCAATAAATGGTCCTGGGAAAATTGGACAGCTAAATGTAGAAGAATGAAACTCAACCATTCTCTTACACCATACACAAAGATAAACTCAAAATGGATAAAGGACCTCAACGTGAGACAGGAATCCATCAGAATCCTAGAGGAGAACATAGGCAGTAACCTCTTTGATATCAGCCACAGCAACTTCTTTCAAGATATGTCTCCAAAGGCAAAGGAAACAAAAGTGAAAATGAACTTTTGGGACTTCATCAAGATCAAAAGCTTCTGCACAGCAAAGGAAACAGTCAACAAAACAGAGGCAACCCACGGAATGAGAGAAGATATTTGCAAATGACAGTAGAGACAAAAGGTTGATATCCAGGATCTATAAAGATCTTCTCAAACTCAACACATGCAAAACAGATAATCATATCAAAAAATGGGCAGAAGATATGAACAGACACTTCTCCAATGAAGACATACAAATAAATGGCTATCAGACACATGAAAAAGTGTTCATCATCAGTAGCCATCAGGGAGATTCAAATTAAAACCACATTGAGATACCACCTCACACCAGTTAGAATGGCCAAAATTAGCAAGACAGGAAACTACATGTGTTGGAGAGGATGTGGAGAAAGGGGAGAAAAAACCCTCTTACACTTTTGGTGGGAATGCAAGTTGGTGCAGCCACTTTGGAGAACAGTGTGAAGATTCCTCAAGAAATTAAAAATAGAGCTTCCCTATGGCCCTGCAATTGCGCTACTGGGTATTTACCCCAAAGACACAGATGTGGTGAAAAGAAGGGCTATCTGTACTCCAATGTTTATAGCAGCAATGGCCACGGTCACCAAACTGTGGAAAGAACCAAGATTCCCTTCAACAGATGAATGGATAAGGAAGATGTGGTCCATATACACTATGGAGTATTATGCCTCCATCAGAAAGGATGAATACCTAACTTTTGTAGCAACATGGACGGGACTGGAAGAGATTATGCTGAGTGAAATAAGTCAAGCAGAGAGAGTCAATTATCATGTGGTTTCACTTATTTGCGGAGCATAACAAATAACATGGAGGACATGGGAAGATAGAGAGGAGAAGGGAGTTGAGGGAAATTGGAGGGGGAGATGAACCATGAGAGACTATGGACTCTGAAAAACAACCTGAGAGTTTTGAAGGGACAGGGGGTGGGAGGTTGGGGGAGCCAGGTGATGGGTATTATGGAGGGCACGCATTGCATGGAGCACTGGGTGTGGTGCAAAAACTATGAATTCTGTTACGCTGAAAAGAAATTAAAAAAAATAATTTAAAAAAAAAGGTAATGTCAGTTTTGACTTATATCTGATTGGTAACTATTCCTTTTTTCACATGAAACTTTGAAGTTCTGATTTACTTATAATTTTGAAAATACACTGTAGGCTCATGGTATGTGAATTTATGAAAACTTGGTCATGATAATACCCAGTATTTAGAATTTATATATTGCATGACTTATATGCAATGTAAGTTACAATGAATGATATACATCATTTATAGTATAATACATGTATTGTATATGTATAGTACATTATATAATGTACCATATATATACCATATATATACATACCGTATATATAAAATTATATGCTGTATATAATGCAATTTTAATAGCCACACATTGAAAGCCCTTTCAAACACTGGCTTTGTTGCATGTAAGGAAGTTTACATTCTTGAATATCATTTCTGCTTTAATTTGAGTGGAGGAGAATACACATCAAAATAATAAATTCCCCTTTCAACTTACATTTGCAGTGACACCAAATGACTTTGTACTTATAGTATAAAAGATGAACCTTTTCCCTCCATGTTTCTTTCTGCATGAAAGTCAATTCTATCATAGTTTAATGATTAACTTCTTCATACTCAATCTTGTAGCTGGGATACAATGACATTTAAATTATTATTATCAAAATCAGAAGTTCTTCAGCATTAGACATGTGATTTACCATGATTTTTGTACTGCATATGCCTATTTTGTTTTTTATTCCAAAGGAAATCCATATTCCTTCAGTATTTGATTTTGTCTTCCAAATTTTTCCATATATAGGTGTGTATATACCTCCTATATATATATATGTACACCTCCAATATTTTGCTCTTTGGGTGGAACTGAACTTTTTCCCCTCATTTTTCAAATTTAAATCCAGTTAATTAATGACCACACATTAGTAGTTTCAGTGGTGAGATCAGTGATTCATCAGTCTTCTATAACACCCAGTGCTCATTTCATCATGTTGGAATCCATCATGATGCTCATTCCATCCATTCCTTTTCTCCCTTTAAAAAAAATATATTTATTTTATTTGAGAGAGAGCAAGAGGGAAAGAGTGAGAAAGAGAGAGTACAAGTAGGGTGAGGGGCAGAGAGAGACGCAAACTCCCTGTTGAGCAGGGATCCCAGTGCAGGGCTTGATTCTGAGACTCCGGGATTATGACCCAAGCCAAAGGCAGACACCTAACTGACTGAGCCACCCAGGCATCCCCCTCATGTGCTCTCCTTAATGACCATCACCCACTTACTCCATCCTCCCAACTCCGGTCCCCTCCAGCAACCCTCAGTTTGTTTCTTATGATTAAGAGTCTCTTATGGTTTGCCTCCCTCTCTGGTTTTGTCTTGTTTTATTTTTTCCTCTCCTCCCCTATGATATTCTGTTTTGTTTCTTAAATTCCACATATAAGTGAAACCATTTGATAATTGTCTTTCTCTCATTGACTTATTTCGCTCAGTATAATGCCCACCAGTTCCATCCACATCATTTCAAATGGTATGACTTCATTCTTTTTGATAGCCAACAATATTCCATTAAATATATATACCACATATTTATCCATTCATCTGTTGATGGACATCTGGGTTCCTTCCATAGTTTGGCTGATGTGGACATTGCTGCTATAAACACTGGGGTGTGGGTGCCCCTTTGGATCAATACATTTGTATCTTTGGGATCCATACCTCTTTTTCCCTCATTTTTATTTTTTTATTTCTTAATTTTTTAAAGATTTTATTTATTTATGCCAGAGCGAGAGAGCATAAGCAGGAGGAGGGGCAGAGGGAGAAGCAGACTCCCTGCTGAGCAGGGAGCCCATTGTGGAGCTTGATCCCAGGACCTAGAGATCATGACCTGAGCCGAAGGCAGATACTCAACTGACTGAGCCACCCAGGTGCCCCTGAACTTTCTTTTTCTCATTTTTAAAAGAGATTTATCCACTCCCACTGCTTGCCTGCTTTGTGGACTTGGCCAAATCCATCTTCCCCAGCACAGATCTATTGTAGTTTGCTGGTATCTACTTGGCATGAGTACCATCCAGGATGATTTCTTCTGCATCACAAAGAGAAGCCATGGCCTGCATGTTCCATAATCCATTTCCCCACGTTTCTGCCTTTGATTGTGTCAATGATAGCCACTCTTTGAGATGCAGAAAACCAATGCAAAGAGAGTTCTTATTTCAACATGTGTCCTAGGTGTTTGCAGGCAGACACATGAGCAGATGTGAGACACAAGTGTTCTTCTTAAGTTGCCGCTTATTTAATCTTTACCATATATTTCAATAACCTTTTATTCACAACTTGATAAATGACTTTGCTAAAACTTCCCATCATTTATTTGGTTTCATATAATATTTTCCCTGTTTTAATGTGGAAGATATTTTCTGATATATTTTAGTAAGAAACCAGCTTTCTCCTTTTCCCTTCCTTTGAGACCTTCTATCTGCACTATTCATTGACATGTTCTACCAACATTTGCTGAGTATTATCTGTATGGCCACAGATACAGATACATA
This sequence comes from Mellivora capensis, assembly GCA_004024625.1. Classification (NCBI taxonomy): domain Eukaryota; kingdom Metazoa; phylum Chordata; class Mammalia; order Carnivora; family Mustelidae; genus Mellivora; species Mellivora capensis. Next base: position 36,188 of record PISX010017963.1, on the reverse strand, counting down.
GGAAATAGATGGGTGGATGGATGGATGGATGGATGGATGAATTAGGTTAAAAATGATTCTTTCCTCAGGTCTTTGGCAGTTGAAGAAGGAAAGCTGTGAGTATATTCCAAACAGGGGTCGAAGTGGGGATGAGTGATCTTCCGTGGAGGACAGGAGCATTTTGTCATCTCATTGTGTAGAATTCCTAGTGTTTGGTCCTAATAAAAACTAGACTGAACTGTAGTCTACTTCATTGTGTTTTAAAATTCTCTACATTTTGATTGGAATGGCATTAAAAGTATAGATTGCTCTAGGCAGTATAGACATTTTAACAATGGTTATTCTTCCGATCTAAGAGCATGGAATGGGCGTCCACCTTTTTGTGTCTTCTTCAATTTCTTTCATGAGTGCTCTGTAGTTCCTCAAATACAGATCCTTTACCTCTTTGGTTAGGTTTATTCCCAGGTATCTTATGGTTCTTGGTGCTATAGTAAATGGAATCGATTCTCTAATTTCCCTTTTGTATTTTCATTGTTAGTGTATAAGAAAGCCACTGATTTCTGTACATTGACTTTGTATCCTGCCATGTTACTGAATTGCTGTATGAGTTCTAGTAGTTTGGGGGTGGAGTCTTTTGGGTTTTCCATATAAAGTATCATGTCATCTGCGAAGAGAGAGAGTTTGACTTCTTCCTTGCCAATTTGGATACCTTATTTCTCTTTGTTGTCTGATTGCTATTGCTAGGACTTCTAATACTATGTTGAACAAGAGTGTTGAGAGTGGGCATCCTTGTCGTGTTCCTGATCTCAGCGGGAGGGCTGTGAGCTTTTTCCCATTGAGGATGATATTTGCTGTGGTTCTTTCATAGATAGATTTTATGAAGTTCAGGAATGTTCCCTCTATAGCATGGAGGACATGGGAAGATGAAGAGAAGAAGGGAGTCAAGGGAAATTGGAGGGGGAGATGAACCATGGGAGACTATGGACTCTGAAAAACAACCTGAGGGTTTTGAAGGGGCATGGGTGGGTGGGAGGTTGGGGGATCCAGGTGGTGGGTATTATGGAGGGCATACATTGCATGGAGCACTGGGTGTGGTGCAAAAACTATGAATTCTGTTATGCTGAAAAGAAATTTTAAAAAAATAAAAATAATAAATAAATAAATAAAATTCTCTACAGCTGATGTGTCTGTGTTACCATCATTGACACCTTGTAGTGGAGAATTCCCACCCTATCTTATTATAGCGCTGGATAGACTATATAAATCTACTTGTTAAAAAGACTTTATATGTCAGGATGATGGTATGAAATGACAGAAAGAGAGTAGAAAAGGAGCAGAAGATTCAGTTGACAGTCAGAGGACCTCACAGGAGAGCTCATATTTCAGGGATCTGTGAATAGCAAATAGGGGATTACAAATAATTCAGGTCACTCTTTAGTCAAGAAGGAAACCTCATCTTTTCATTATAAGTCGGTCAACCCATGTATTTTTTCCAGCCTCCATGTGTTCAGTACACTGAGGTACATAGTCATGATTCTCTCTCCCATGTACGTGTGGTTACACATTGGAAGTTTTGAAAGAACCCTAAATAAAAACAAATGTAACAAAAAACTATGAGGTTCTATCTCATGGTTCCCAAATGGAAGAACTTAACATTTCCACACGTTAGTGTTTTAGGAGATACACGGTTGATTTTACTCAGCTAGTCTTCCCCTTATTTGTCCTAGATATTCTCTTGAGCCCTACAACTCCTCTATTTCTGCACCGTTATTTGGGGTCCTGTTACTTGTATAGTGTTGAGGATACACTGGAAGCTTTGTCGTTATAGAAACAAACTCCTTCTGCAGGTTAATTTTCTAAGAGGGAAGCTATCTCCAAGGTAAACCAGAGTAATTTTCCATGTAATTTGGCATTTTCTGGGAGATTGACTCCAAAATTCAAGGCTTTCCTGATTGAATTCAGTTGCACTTATGTCCAGATGATTCTTCTAGGGAGTTGGACTCCCTCTAGGGAGTTGACTGCCCTGGAGCTGCGTGAGCTGAATCACACCCACCATGCGCCTGCGGTCCATCCGGCTGCTGGCTCCATTGGCCAGCACATTTCCACCAGAGTGGATTAATTCGCATTGTGCCCACACACCTAGAAAACAGTCTAAGGAGAATCTCAGTGTAGGAGCAGTATGGAAAAACCTTTGGGTTTTCCACTATGGGTTTCATCCACTTCAGGCCCTAGAAAATAAGTCACAGAGGAGGTAAGGGGGGTCTACAATATCTTTTGATGATATTTAAAAATCTCATTTCTGTGAGGATTTGTTTGCTTTAATTTTATCATTAATTTTTTGTGCATCGAAAGTACAAATACTAGAAGCTTCCATCCATTCAGAAAGTTGGGTCTGAGTCTCTCAGTGAGCATGTTTCCTCTCCACACTTTTCTACTTCTGATGTTCAAGGGAAAATCAATCATAGGCAAGAGGGGAGGTTGTGTTGTTCTTCCCCCCAAAAAAGGAAAACTACTAAGTTGTGGGAAGAAACAAACTCTATGTTCTTTCCTGTTCTCCTTTCTTTTGGTTTGCTCAGTTTGCGCTTATTATGCCATTAAAAGGACAGGATTTTAAGAAGGTACTAAGAAAATGCCTTTTTAAATTAATCAAAGGAAAGTGACTAAACATACAGAAAATATGACACCTAAAATGAATATAATTTTATATGCAAAGTTGACAAGTGATATGAAAATAAAATTTACAATATATAAAATTTTAAAACCACAAAGTAGAAAATATTCAGTACTGGTAAAAGTTTGTGAAATGATGTTTTTATGAACTACATAAATAGAATGATCTTCTGAACAACTTTTCTTTTATGCAATTTTTCATAAGTGTTCTAAATAGTTGCCTTCTTTACCCTGTAACTCTGCCTTTTGGAAATTATACTAATCAGAGATACACAAAGTGATTTACTTTGCAACAATAAACACCAAAGTATTATTTATAATTGAGAAATATTGAAAGCAGTCTGTATATGGTTAAAGGGAGTATTTTGACTTAATCAAATAGTTAAGAATAATCTTTGAAAAATATTAAAATAGTTAATAAAATGGAAAGTGTTTATGACATTCTGTTAACTGAACATAAAGATTCAAAAATACGTATATGGTGTACACATTTACATGTATTGCATATGTATAGAAAACAAACAGAAAACAGGGTACCAATATAATAAGTATTTTTCTAAGTACTAGGACTGCTGATGGTATGTGTTATCTGTGCTTCATTTAGCTTTATGGACTCTCACAGAGAATACATTAGTAAGCCGGTGATACCAGCAATGACTCAGGAGTGGTTATTTTTACACCCATGGAAAATAACAGCTATCAGTCAATTACATGACAAAGCCAGTATTTTATTTTAGGAAAACACATTAAAGGAGAGAACAAGATACCTTAATTTGGGCCTTGCACATAGTATGGATTTGATTAGTATTTGTTCAAGTGAATGATAGCTTCCTGAGAGCGGGTATTTTTTCCTGTAAGTCTTAGAAAACCATCCTTGACCTAACTCCTTAGAGGTGGTCAGTTCAATTCTTACATGAAAATAGACTGAATGTGGGGTGCCTAAGCGGCTCATTCGGCTAAGCTTCTGACTCTTGGTTTCAACACAGGTCATGATTTCAGGGTCCTGGAATCCAGCCCCATGGGGAGAGTGCTTGAGATTCTCTCCCCCTGCCCCTCCCCCCCACATTCATTTGTGCACGTGCTTTCTCTCTCAAATAAATAATTCTCAGAAGAGAGAGAGAGAGAAGGAAAGGAAATAGACTGAATGTAATGAAATGTGAAATTTTAGAGTATAATTCATTGTGGTGTGGGTTTTCCCCAGTGATTTGATTTGAAATTAAATCCCACAATAGACTATATATATGATCTTTATTAGTACCTGTTATTAAGAATGGCTGAAAAATCACACACAAACAAGTATTTAAATATCCCATTCCCTGCTTTAAACAGTAACTGAATTATTCTCCAAATCCCTTTGACCTGTATTGCATGGCACAGGGAAGGATGGCCTAAACAAAATTCGGGATATCTGGATCAACAAGTAGATGCAGAGAGACGTGAAGCAAGACACAGAAGCACTATTTTCTTATTAGTAGAATAAAATAAATAGTACATGCCCCACAACTACTATATATTCAGGTAATTAAGAGGCTTAAGTAAAATAATTGCTATTAAAAACATATATACACATATATTAATTGATATTAAAAGCATAAATATACAGACTTCTGTTTTCTTAATATAGTCATCTTTCACTGCCTTGTAATCTTCCATTAGGATAAAAACAATTACCAGATGAAAGATTAAGTAAAATAAATGAAAAATAACAGTATTTCAATTCCTCTTTCTCCAAAGAGATGAGGCAGAAAACCCATCACTTTTGGATTTATTCTTCTTCATCTTCTCATTTTATGCACTTTGCTATTACAAGTTTCAGAATGAAGATACAGACCACTTGAAATATGGCTTAAAATGCATCTGAGCCTCTATGTGTGTGCGCACATGTGTGCCTACATGTGTTTGCATGTGTATATGCATGTGTGCACATGTGCATATGCATGCGTGTGAGTGTTTCATGTATGTGCATGTGTGTGTGTGTGTGTGTGTGCATATGGGGTAGGGGTTGGGAGTTTTTTGCGTGTAAATTCAAGTTTAATTAGAAAAAGAAGTAATAGCACTTGTCATATAAGTCATGGGGCAGTGAAGTATAATTTCCTGAGAAATGTGAGATAGCCAGCACATAGATTTGACTGACAGACTTGAGTTTGAAATGCTCCTTTCATTCTTCTTTTTCTGGCAAAATACCCCGCTTCATCTTATGACTGAATTGTTTGTAAATCTTCTGAAACTGTAGAACTATTTTTCTTAGGTTACTCTATATACACCACTAATAGGTAATCTGAGCTACATACATAACTTTAAAATGTATAGATTCACAAAAAATAGGAAATACATGTGCAAAATAATATTTCAACATTTAATCAAATAGTTCAGACTTATTACTGAGGTATTTTATGTCAATTTTTTGTTCTTGGTGTTCAAATTCTGGTATGTAGTCACAATACTCCTCAGTTTGAATCCTGTTTTCAATAGTTATTATAAAGGATAATCCTACCCAAACAATAAAAATGTGCTTAATCAAAGAAAAGTAATAATAATAATTTACTCTGCTTTAGGTTTTAAGTTTGATTTTATTAAAACAATTTAAATTAAAAATTCAACCGAGCCACATATCAGCTCAGCCACCACAGTAGTAACCATGTTCGACAGTGGTGCTATAGAAACTAGGGCAGTGTTAAACTCATAAAGCCAAAAAATGTAAATATGGTCACTGGCTTGACGCTTTTTCAAGGAATTACTTGAAATATGCCATTAAGTCTTTATTAAAAAAACCATTATTCAGCATAAAACAGAGCAGCAGCACTTGGTTGCAAATTTGATATCTATATATTATATTTTCTCTTCTCTTTTTCTCATTGTATGTATTAAGAAATGTGTCTTGATATTTTTCTTCTTTATTATGATAATGTTTACATACAAATTTGAAGCTAAAGTCTGTATTCTAACCAAGAATCCTCAAACCAATTAACTAACTGCTCTACTTAAGGAAATTCAGCTTATTTCCGATAGCCAAAATCACAGTGGAAATAATATAATGAGAAAATGAAGCATAAAGGGATAGAGTTTATGATTGTACCTAAATGACATCATTTTTCTAGTGGTTTCTAATGAGAATCCAGAACTGCAGGGATATACCTCATTAGACTACATAGTAACATTTCCTAGTGTGTTGGAGAAACACTACTGGAAATATTACCTAAACTTATGTTAATGCTAAGATTTCAGCTTTATGTCAGAATTGTGTTAAATGTCCAGTATGTGAAAGGAAACACTGCTTCTATTATAGGTAAGAAAACACATGGCTTGTTGACGTGTTACGAGCTGTGAGTTTAGTGTGAATATGAAGGTCAAGGCAAGTATCAAGCATGGATATCTACTTCATTGCCGAGATGGCTGTCAACAGATTTTATTTGCTAGATCAGTGTACTGTTCTCAGTTTATCTTTTCTATGAGAACCCATCTTTCTATTATTTCTTCCTTCCACAACGGCAGAGTCCTAAGTCATTCGTCACATTATTTTAAACCATGCATATAGTACTTTTAACCTGTGGTATTATTAGGGTTGAGTTGTATCCCTTCGAAAAGATATGTTGAGGGGCGCCTGGGTGGCTCAGTGGGTTAAAGCCTCTGCCTTCAGCTTGGGTCATGATCTCAGGGTCCTGGGATCGAGCCCCGCGTTAGGCTCTCTGCTCAGCAGGGAGCCTGCTTCCCCCTCTCTCTCTGCCTGCCTCTCTGCCTACTTGTGATCTATGTAAAGTAAATAAATAAAATCTTTAAAAAAATATGTGGGGCGCCTGGGTGGCTCAGTGGGTTAAAGCCTCTGCCTTCGGCTCAGGTCACGATCCCAGGGTCCTGGGATCAAGCCCCGCATCGGGCTCTCTGCTTGGCAGGAAGCCTGCTTCCTCCACTTTCTCTGCCTGCCTCTCTGCCTACTTGTGATCTGTCTGTCAAATAAATAAATAAATAAAAATCTTAAAAAAAAAAAAAAGTTGAAGCCCTGACTCTCATTTTATCAGAATGTGACCTTATTCTAGAATAGGGTCATTGTTCATGTCATTGGTTAGAATGAGGTCACACCAAAGTTGGATTGGCCCTTAACCCAAAATAATTGGTGTCCTCTTAACAAGAACAGAGACAAGAAGGAAAGATAGCCATGGAAGACAGAAGAGCCTGAAATAATACAGCCAGCTGTAATCAGAGGAAGCTGCCCAGAATTCAAGTCCCCAGCCTCCAGAAGTGTGAGGGGACACGTGTCTCTGGCTTTAGGCCAATCAGTTTGTAGTACTTGGTATGTAGTCCTAGGGACTAATGCAGGCAGTGAAATTAATGAACTGTCTCTGAAAATTTTAGTCTCCAATTTAAAAAGTAATTCACTTTATTGTTGTTCTAATAGTCTTTATATTCATTCAATAGGTCTGTAGTGACCACCAAGTGTGTCAGATACAAACAGGAAAATCATTAATTCATGTTCTGTATCCTACATCTAGTAAGTTACTGAGTAAAAAAGTCAGGTTCTGTAATTAAACAGTGCAAAAAATTGTACCAACACTTGTTAGGGGAAGATATTTTAGCAATATAGATAATCAGACCTAGAGTAACTGGTCTTTCTTTTAATACAGAGTTCACAAAAGTTTAAAAAAAAAAAAAAACATAATGCACAAGGGACACCTGGGTGGCTCAGTAGGTTAAACGTCTGCCTTCAACCTAGGTTGTGATCCTAGGGTCCTGGGATAGAGTCCTGAATTCGGCTTCCTGCCTGCTTCTACCTCTCCCAGCTTCTGCTGTCTCTCATGCATAAAATCTTTTTTAAAAAGACTACATTTCACATCCAAAGTATGAGAATTAATTTACATGGTTTTTCTATAGCTGATGTTGGACTAATTGATAAGACCTGAAAATATTAAAATTGTAGACACACTGTTTACTGCTGAAAGATGACAATTATTAACTTGACCTGGAACCTACATCTGCAAAACTGTGCTTGGAGCTCTGTCCAGAAGATGGCATCTCTCTGCCAGAGACAAGTGTGCCCTAGTACTGCTAGCCTAGTACTGATAAGCAGACACATCATTATTTCCTTCTTTTAAAAATGAAGAAAATAACAAAATATCTGTAATCAATGGCTAGGGTCTCAACTCACATGGAGTTTTATTTTGGCTCCTTTCTGTCCACCTCTCAAAGCCACATTGAAAGAGACATCATCAGAGACCAGGCAACAGGGGTGTTGGAATCCCTCTTCACTCCTGAAACCCTATCGGCACAATGTTGGTCTAATTGACGAAAACAATTCAAATTAGTTTCCTGTCATTTCTTCCATGAACTTATAGGGTGAGAACAGTGAAAAGACACCCCAAAACCCAGTTGTATGTGATGGCTTCCTTAAGTGACAACCAAAGTTAACTTCCAAGAAGGGACTTGACCCTCCATCAGGAAGGGAGTGTGACTCTTCATTTCACAGAGCTACTAAAGAAAAGCACTCCAAATCTTTTTGTTGTCCAGTCTCCCCTCTTGGGTTGTCTGTGCTGGAATTTTCCCCATACACGGTGCTTTAAATTCATCTCTTCAGAATATGCTGGCATAAACACACGTGTGTGTAATGCATACTCTTTGTTGGCACAGGCATTTTTAGCACGCATTTGGGATTAATATCTGTTGGTGTTGTGTGAAGCTCTGTCCCCTGGACACCCAACTTCAGCAGCCTCAGGGCCTCCTTTGTAGAGAAGGAAACACATCGAGCCTGCCATGACATTTCCGCCGAACAGTTGCCCACACTCACTGCCTTGCCAGCTAAACTGGTCTGATTTGTCTGGAATTACTTTTGTCAAAACTGTTGGCTGCCACATATTATCATCCAGTTGTAGCCATGAGTATTTTTGACAATAACATAAAATTGGTAGGTACCGTTAGAAAAACAAAAGGAGACATCACTTTTCAATCCTCTAATTAAGCACTTTCTAATCAAGCACTTTCTCTAATCAAGCACTTTCTCTTCTTTCCACAAGATTCTTGTCCTACCAGTTGAGGCCCCTTCAACAAGTTCATGCTCCCAGCAGAAGGTCACAACCAGAGACCCTAAAGTACTTGATCCTCAGAAGCCAAACTGAACGTTCTGAAAGATCATAGGCTAGGCTTCTCCTGTGGGGCTTTTTGTGAGCTTGTCTTTTGTAAACCCTTAACACATACAGATTTCTTGTGCTCCTAAGAAAATGCTGTCACGATTTCCAAGAAATTCTTCCAAAAGGAACATAAATGCTTACATTCTGGAGGTTTCATGTGGAGGGTTTTAATTCAGTTGACAAGTACGTAGTTCAGAACATGGCGCTCTGTGGTTTTCCAGTGGTGCACGCGGTGAGACCCTCACCCCCCACTGGGCAGCCTCCATGAGAACAGACCGCAGCTGTGCGAGTCTCCCTCAGCGGAGTGAAGTTGCTTTGACCTTACCTCCAAAATTCTTGCACTTCTGTAGAATCCAAGGCATAATTCTTTACAACAAAGCTATGACAAATTTTCTAATCTTAAAATGAGCTATGGAAGTCAGGCCATGAATGTGTTTGAATTCCTGGATGCACTATTTGTAGGAAATAAGTATCGGCATCAAGCCGAGTACCTATTATGTATTTCTTCCATGATAAAAACGAATGTTCAATGCTTTTAACTTGTAGCCTGGGAAGAAAGTACATTATAGAACTGTTAATGGCTTTAAAAAAAATAGTTGAGTAAACAACATATGTAATTATTCTGTAGGGAGATGCTGCTTAATTAAAACACACAGCCATTCTATTAGCATATAAACCTGCTGCTCGTATGGTTCATTTCTTCCTAAAATGACTTAATTCCTGAACAAGGTTCTCTCTCCACTTCACTCTCTGGAGAAATGTCCACTGTGAATTTCTGCTTTAAATTTGCCTGTTTCCTCTAAATTCTCTGTGTGTGTGTGTGTACACATGCACACCCACACAGATATCTCTGTTGGCTCCATGTATATCACCAGGGGGACGTGTATCTATGATGATCACCGAAACTATGGGCTTTATGCTCCTGTATATTCTGAAAATATTCAGCACCCACTCATGAAAGACTGGAGATCATAGTCTTTCTTTCTGAAACACTCTTAGGCAAAGCTATTGTCTCCACCCAAACAAGAGAATTGTTACAAAGGCATCTATCTGGCATAATCTTGTTTCCAACTTTCATTCAAAGATACTTGAAAGGCCGTCTCATTTTTGAAATTTCCTCTGTGTTGAAATCATGTTTATTTTCTGCAAAAACTACCAGTTCTCTGCCCAATCCATCCCTTCTTCCAAAAGCAATACAAACACTGAAGTCTGTATTTTGATAGCGACAGCAGCAGGAGTAGCCAGTAAGTAGCCCTCCGTGCCAGGAAACATGGCTACCACCACACTTTCATCTGTTAGCCGGCCTCGTGTTTGCTGGTTGAATGTGAAGCTCTCTCTACTCCATGAACGGATCCCTTTTAGTTCGGAGCCTGTGCCTGTGGCTTGTGCGCCACCACTTAACAGGCAAGACTGTGTTGATGTGCTGTTCTTCATGTCCAGAGTGGAAGATGAGCCCTCAGTGTCATTATAAACCCCAGTGCTATTTCTTTTTTTTTAAATTTTTATTTATTTTTTAAATTTCTTTTCAGTGTTCCAGAATTCATTGTTTATGCACCACACCCAGTGCTCCATGCAATATGTGTCCTCCATAATACCCACCACCAGGCTCACCCAACCTCCCACCCCCCTTCCCCTCCAAAACCCTCAGTCAGTTTCTAAGAACATGATGCATTCATTAATCAGATAAATATCACAAGCCTTGCGATTACTTAAAAAGACTGGAGAGAAAATATGTAGGTACACACTCAACTAGGTATCTGAGAGCTAGCAATGAATAAGCCCAACATGTTCTCAGCTTTTGGGTATTGTAGACAGTTGCTAATCACAGGAATACCATCTGCAATTTAAAGTGATTACCTACGCAGCAGAATGAAACTTGGATAAAGACTTCCAGACTTAGGGACATAAATAAGATAATGTTTATTTTCCCTCACGGTACAATTTACTGTTAATTTGCCCAGAACTGCCGAGGAGTCTCCTCTCCATGTGGTCACTTGGGATCCAATTTCCTTCTATTTTGCTTTTTGCATTGGGTTCTGGCTTCTTCAGGGTGAAGCTGGGGGGCCTGTAGCAAACCCTATTTAATGAAAATTTAATGAAACAGCAGACAAACTCAAACTGAGAAACATTTTACAAAATAGCTGACCTGTACTCTTCAGAATATCAAGATCAGAGAAACCCTGAGAATGTATTCTAGATTAAAGGAAGCTATAGTGCATGACAATAAATTCAGCATGTGATTAAGAGTGGTGCCCTAGACCAAAAAAGCCATAGTAGTAATTAATGCAGTTTGATAAAAATTGGAAATTAGATAAGAGTAAGTAGGTATTAGTGTTCATTTTCCATATTTCTGTAATTTATGGTTACATAAAGATGATCTTTTTGCTTAGGAAATATATTCAGAAGTAATTAGGGTAAAAGGATGTCTCAAATAATTAGAAAAAGCACACATATAATATAGATATATATTTTATATAAATGTAATATATGTGATATATTTGTATATGTATGAATATGTATGTGTCTATATAAATATGAGGGGAAAGAAAAGGGAGCAAAAGTGTTGAAGAGAATGTGGAAGTCAATTGAATTAGTCTGGCAACATCTCCATAAATTTGAAGTTGTATAAATAACTTACAGAAATTTTTAAAAGACATAAAATGACAGAACTGGAATGTGGGAAAATGTGGAATCCAAAGGCAGAAGAATCAAGCAGTGGCAGTGAGCTAGTGAATGAAAACTTCTCAAAGGGAGGCTCATAGCAGCTTCAAGGAAGAGGACTGCTCCAGCAGGGATGTTTCCTGTTCAGTGTCCTGGTGCTCCCCCGCTGTGGTGTGGACCCTGCCATGCCTCCTCCCCCAGGCCCCAAAGTCTCCTGCACCACAGGAAGCTTTCTTGCACACGGAAATTCCTTCTTTCTTTTTTTATTTCATTTATTTTTATTAACATATAATGTATTATTTGCTTCAGGGGTACACATCTGTGATTCACCAGTCTTACACAATTCACAGCACTCACCATAGCGCATACCCTCCCCAGTGTCCATTCCCAAGCCACCCCACCCCCCCACCCCCCTCCAATCTAGCAACCCTCAGTTTGTTTGCTAAGATTAAGAGTCTCTTAAAGAGGGGTTTGTCTTCCTCTCTGGTTTCATTTTTCCTCCCTTTCCTCTATAATCCTCTGCCTTGTTTCTTGAATTCCATATATCAGTGAGATCATCTGATAATTGTCTTTCTCTGATTGACTTATTTCACTTAACATAATATCCTCTAGTTCCACCCACCTCATTGTAAATGGCAAGATTTCATTTTTTTTTATGACTCCAATTATTCCACTGTATTTTATACCACATTTTCTTTATCCATTCATTAGTCATTGGACATCTATGTTCTTTCTATAGTTTGGCTATTGTGGACATTGCTGCTATAAATGTTCAGATGCATGTGCCCCGTTGGATCACTACATGTGTATGTTTAGGGTAAATACCCAGTAGTGCGACTGTTGGGTCATAGGATGGCTCTATTTTCAACTTTTTGAGGAACCTCTGTACTGTCTTCCAGAGTGGCTGCACCAGCTTATACTCCCACCAACAGTGTAGGAGTGTAGGAGGGTTCCCTTTTCTCTGTGTCCTTGCCAACATCTGTCATTTCCTGACTGGTTAATTTTAGCCATCTTGACTGGTGTGAGGTGGTATCTCACTGTGGTTTTGATTTGTATTTCCCTGATGCCGAGTGATGTGGAGCACTTTTTCATGTGTCTGTTGGCCATCTGGATGTCTTCTTTGCAGAAATGTCTGTTCATGTCTTCTGCCCATTTCTTGATTGTATTATTTGTTTTTTTGGGTGTTGAGCTTGATAAATTCTTTATAGATTTTGGATACTAACCCTTTATCTGATATGTTGCTTGCAAATATCTTCTCCCATTCTGTCAGTTGTCTTTTGCTTTTGTTGCTTGTTTCCTTTGCTGTGCAAAAGCTTTTGATCTTGATGAAGTCCCAATACTTCATTTTTGCCTTTGTTTTCCTTGCCTTTGGCAATGTTTCTAGGAAGAAGTTGCTGCGGCTAAGGTCGAAGAGGTTGCTGCCCGTGTTCTCCTCAAGGATTTTGGTGGATTCCTGTCTCACATTGAGGTCTTTCATCGATTTTGAGTCTATTTTTGTGTGTGGTGTAAGAAAGTGGTCCAATTTCACTCTTCTGCATGTGGTTGTCCAATTTTCCCAACACCGTTTTTTGAAGAGACTGTCTTTTTTTATTAGACATTCTTTCTTGCTTTGTTGAAGATTAGTTGATCATAGAGTTGAGGGTCCATTTCTGGGCTCTCCATTCTGTTCCATTGACCTATGTGTCTGTTTTTGTGCCAGTATCATGCTGTCTTGAAGATTACAGCTTTATAATAGAGCTTGAAGTCTGGAATTTTGATGTTGTGAACTTTGGTTTTCTTTTTCAACTTTCCTCTGGCTATTTGCAGTCCTTTCTGATTCCATGTAAATTTTAGAATTATTTGTTCCAACTCTGTGAAAAATGTTGATGGCATTTTGATAGGGATTGCATTAAATGTGTGGATTGCTCTGGGTAGCATAGACACTTTCACAATATTTGTTCTTCCAATTCATGAGCTTGGAATATTTTTCCATTTCTTTGTGTCTTCCTCAATTTCTTTCATATGTATCCTATAGTTTTCTGAGTACAAATTCTTTGCTTCTTCAGTTAGATTTATTCCTAGGTATCTTATGGTTTTGGTTGCAATTGTAAATGGGATCAATGCCTTGATATCTCTTTCTTCTGTCTTGTTGGTGTATAGAGATGCAACTGACTTCTGCGCATTGATTTTATATCCTACCACTTCACTGAATTCCTGTATGAGTTCTAGCAGTTTTGGGGTGGAGTCTTTTGGGTTTTCCACATAAAGTATCATGTCATCTGCAAAGACTGAGAGTTTTACTTCTTCTTTGCCAGTTGGGATGCTTTTTATTTCTTTCTGTTGTCTGACTTCTGAGGCTAGGAAACAAGCATCAAAATCCAGGAGGCACATAGAAACCCCCTCAAACTCAGGAAAAATAGGTCAACACCCCGATATCTAATAGTAAAACTTACAAATCTCATAGACAAAGAGATAAATGCTGAAAGCAGCTCGGAATAAGAAGTCTGTAACATACAATGGTAGAGATATTAGACTGACAGTAGACTTATCCACAAAGACCTGGCAGTCCAGAAAGGACTGGCAAATGAGGAAAATTTGCAGCCAAGAATAGTATATTCAGCTAGGTTGTCATTGAAAATAGCAGGGGAGATAAAATCTTCCAGGACAAACAGAAACTAAAAGAATTTGCCATCACCAGTCCAGCCCTACAAGAAATATTGAAAATGGTGCTTTAAGCAAAGAGAGAGAGCCTAAAGGTAACATAGACCATAAATGAACAGAAACAATATACAGTAACAGTCACCTTACAGGCAATACAATGGTACTAAATTCATATCTTTCAATAGTTACCCTGAATGTAAATGGGCTAAATGCCCCAATTAAAAGACAGTGGACATCAGATTGGATTGAAAAAACCAGATCCATTGATATGCCATTTGCAAGAGACTCATTTTAGACCCAAAGACACCTCCAGATTTAAAGTGAGGGGGTGGAAAACCATTTACCATGCTAATGGACATCAAAAGTAAGGTGGGGTAGCAATCCTTATATCAGACAAATTAGATTTTACAGGATAGACTGTAATAAGAGATGAGGAGGGAAACTATATCATACTTGAAGGGTCTATCCAACAAGAAGATCTAACAATTGTAAATATTTATGCTTCTAACATGGGAGCAGCCAATTATATACGCCAATTAATAACAAAATCAAAGGAACACATCAACAATAATACAATAAGTATAGGGTAATTTAACACCCTTCTCACTGTAATGGACAGATCATGTAAGCAAAAGATCAACAAGGAAATAAGGGCTTTAAAGGACGCACTGGACCTGATGGACTTCACAGATATAATCAGAACATTCCATTCTAAAGAAACAGAATATACATTCTTCTTGAGTGCACATGGAATATTCTCCAGAATTTCTCCAGAATAGATCACATCCTGGGTCACCAATCAGGTTTCAGCCAGTACCAAAAGAACTGGGATCATTCCCTGCATATTTGCAGACCACAATGCTTTGAAACTTGAACTCAGTCGCAAGAGGGAATTTGGAAAGAACTCAAATACATGGAGAATAAAGAACATCCTACTAAAGAATGAATGGGTCAACGAGGAAGTTAAAGAAGAATTGAAAAAATTCATAGAAACAAAAGAAAATGAAAACACAACTGTTCAAAATCTTTGGGATGCAAGGAAGGTGGTCCTGAGAGGAAAGCATATAGCAATACAAGCCTTTCTCAAGAAACAAGAAAGGTCTTGGGGGTGTCTGGGTGGCTCAGTGGGTTAAGCTGCTGCCTTCGGTTCAAGTTATGATCCAGGGTCCTGTTTTCGAGTCCTACATCGGGCTTCTTGCTCAACACGGAGCTTCTCTCTTTGCCTCTCCCTGCCATTCTGCCTGCTTGTGCGCACTCTCTCTCTGACAAATAAATAAATAAAATCTTAAAAAAAAAAAAAAGTTCTCAAACACACAACCTAACCCTACAACTGAAGGAGCTGGAGAAAGAACAGCATATAAAGCCTAACCCCAGCATAAGAAGAGAAATAATAAAAATCAGAGCAGAAATCAATGAAATAGAAACCAAAAGAATAGTAGAACAGATCAACAAAAGTAGGAGCTGGATCTTTAAAAGAATTAACAAGACTGATAACCCCCTGGCCAACTTATCAAAAAGAAAAAGAGAAAGGACCCAAATAAATAAAATCATGAATAAAAAAGGAGAAACCACAACCAAGATCAAGGAAATACAAACAATTACAAGAATATTTATAAGTTACTATATGCCAACAAATTAGGTAATCTGGAAGAAATGGATGCATTTCCAGAAACATGTACAGGACCAAAACTGAACCGGGAAGAAATGAAAAACCTGAACAGACCCATCACCAGCAAGGAAATTGAAGTAGTAATCAAAAATCTGTCAACAAACAAGAGCCCTGGGCCAGATGGCTTCCCAGGGGAATTCTACCAAACATTTAAAGAATTAATACCTAGTCTCCTGAAACTGTTCCAAAAAGTTGAAATGGAAGGAAAACTTACAAACTCGTTCTTTGAGGCTAGCATTACCTTGATCCCAAACCCAGACAATGACCCCAACAAAAAGGAGAATTACAAACCAATATCCCTGATGAACATAGATGCAAAAATTCTCACCCAAATACTAGTCAATAGGACCCAAGAGTACAGTAAAAGGATCATTCACCACAAAGAAGTGGGATTTATTCCGGAGCTGGAAGGTTTGGTTCAGCATCCGCAAATCAATCAATGTGATTCATTACATTAACAAAAGAAAGAATAAGTATCATATTATACTCTCAATAGATGCAGAAAAAGCATTTGACAAAGTATAACATCCTTTCTTGATTAAAACGCTTCACAATTAGAGGTAGGGGCTGCATACCTCAATATCATAAAAGCCATTTCAGTGGGGAAAAACAGAGCTTTTCCACTAAGTTCAGGAACACAGCTGTTGAATGTAAATTACTTCTTTAAAAAAAAAAAGTAACGAGAAGGAACTTATATGTATAAAGTAAGAGCAGAAAGGAGAAGAAAATCGCATCAAATGAGTTGCAAAGGAAAATGAATTTCAGCAGCATTTTGGAATTGGAACAAAAAGTAAAACCCCAAGAATTTGCAGACTTTTAAAAACGTTATTTGATTTTCCATACAACCTATGGAGGGAGAACTTTTGGTAATTTTATTTAATTGTCAAGGAGCAAGAGAGTCTCTGCCAAAATCTGAATTACAAAAATACTTAAGAAATGGACCACAACTAAGAATCTAAAATGGAGATTGGGGAATATATTCCAAAAATAGAAAAGAAGCAGGAGAAATTGTAGCCAAAAAAGCCAAGGGAGCACATAATTTTCCATGTGAGCAAAGAGAAGAGTCCTGTCTATGACTCCACTTGGCCACTTTTCAAGAGCAATTTCATATGCAAAATGGCAGACATACTGGTTTCCTGAGATCCACAGGCAAACAGAAGAGGGATTTGTGAATGTGAGGGAAAGTTTTGGGGTGCTTTTATTGTGTGGGTTTGTTTTATCACAGGTCTCACCCAGCACCCCAACAAAGCATCTGGTCTGCTTGGCTGATAGAGCTCCAGGAGTCTCACCTATTTCCCGGCATCCCCCCCTCCTGCACAACCCTCCTACAGATCTCTCTCTCTCCTCCCTCCTTCAGATCCCTCCCTCTCCTGCAGATCCCTGTCCCCTCCTTCCTGCAGGTCCCTCTCAGGGGCCTGGAGAACACTGCTCACAACAGTGTATTTTCAGGGTGGGCACAGCTGAAATCTCCCCTCCTGCAGATCTGCCAGTTAATCCTCTGCTTCTCCTCCCACCACAAACCTGCAGCGCTTCCTCCAACAAGAGTTGTAAGAACAAATCCTCGGTTAATCCATCTGCACACTGCAGATTCAGTAGGAGCTCAGTAACTGATCGCCGAGTGAACACACTGTATCCATCCTGGCCCAGAAGGAAGGACAGAAACTGACCTCAGAGAGTGGGGCGGGTGTGGGGACGCACTGCAGGGCAAATGGACGTGGCCTAGACGAGACGCCTGCTGCAGCTCCAGACAACTGGCAGTTTCCCAGGAGAGGTGGAGGCAGGGGGCTGAGGGGCTGAGGGATTGAGAGGCCAGGCTCCCTGCAGCGACCACAGCCGCTCCCCTAAACTTGCCACCATCCAGTGTCTCCCAGGAAGGGAGCTGTCAAGTGGGAACAGAGGGCAGAGACGGAGGCCGGGCCCCACAGTACACACTCGCTGGCTCAGGTGGATCTCTGCTGAAATGTTGCGGAGCAACTAGACAAGTTGTATGGGTCCATTTGTACAGCCTTCTTCATCAGAAGCGCTGTGACAGTCCATCTTCACACGTCGGAAAGTAGGTTATTTCTCCAGGAGAAATCAAGACACCTGCAGAGCTTAGCTGGTACTCACCACAAACAGCACTTGCCCATGCATCCGGCCTGCCCTCCCTTAAAATAAGAGAGAAGGAAAGACATTAGCACATTTATTACCAGCTGCTACACTCCTCTCACACAGATTTTCACTTAGATTCAGAAGAATGTGAATAATTCATAAGCTCACGTGCACTGCCCGTTTCAGTTAGCAGTTCCTCATTGAGGTCACTGCTCCTTGGAAACCGGGGGTAACCCCACCTTCCCAGACATGCAGATCTTCGCCCCTTTGTAAGGCGCAGTGCTGAAGGATTGTGTTGTATTTAGAATGTGAAAACATTCTAGGAATTCCAGAATTCTAGGAATTTCTTACGTGGGCATTTTTCACTTGACATGGCCTGAGTGTCCCTTTCGAGCCCCTCCCTCTTAGATTTGCAAATCTCTGTCTGGCCTCTCCTGTGCCAGAAACCCTGTGGCTCACTAAGCGCAGTATTCACGTTATCCCCCCCCCCCCCACCTGCAATGCCTGCAATGCTCCCTGAGGGGTTTCCTCCTTGAATGCTGGTCTCCAGGTGAGGAAAACGGGGTGTGAGGGAGTTTCACCAAAGGCCACACTAGTGGGAAGTTAGACCAATCCAGGCCATGTAACCTCGGAGCTTACATTTAAACCCTGCATTACTTTCTCCCTGTTTCTTGTCCGGTGGGCACGATTACTTTTGACCGACTGCGCCAAGCTATGATAGCATGATACTACATTGCAGTACCTTGACCTGTTTCCTTCTAGAAAATAAATAGCAATGGCACTGATAGAGCAGAGGGGCAATTTCAATATAATACAGTCTAATGGTTCTCAGAGTGGTGTCCCCAGACCAGCTGCTGTCAGCACCTTATGCAAACTTGTTAGAAATGCAAATTCATCTTTTCTACCCTGGAAAGAAAAGTGAATCAGAAATTCTGGGGAAGCAGGTGTCTGTTTGAATAAACCCTCCAATAAATCCTATTATTACTAAAATATGAGAACCCTGCTGTAGACTAGGGGTCAGCTTATTACCCTACATGGCCCAATTCTGACCCCACCTACATTTTTGTTTTTAAAATTTTATTGTGGAAAATACATATAAAATGTCATTCGAAACATTTCTGAAGGTACAACTCAGCAGCCACATAACTAAATTCAAAATGTGTTAACTATTATAACCATCTATTTCCAAAATGTTTCCATCACCCCAAACAAAAATTCTAAAATCATTAAGCAATAACATCTCCCTGTAGCCCTTGGTAAACTCCAGTATATTTTAGGATAATGTTTTCAAGGGTTATCATGTAGCATGTATCAGAATTTTGTTCCTTTTTATGTTCTTTCCATTGATGACCCGCATTCTTTTCACCCACATATCTGTCAAGGACACTTGGCTTGTCCCACCTTGAACTTTTGTGAATAATGCCACAGTGGCATTTGAAAAAATGTCTTTGCAAGTCTTTTTTGCCCACTTTTAAACTGGGCTCTTTGTCTTTTTTGATGTTCTTTATATATTTTGAATATTGGATCCTTACCAGATATATGATTTGCAAGAATTTTCCCTCTTCTGTAGGTTATCTTTCACTGTCTTGATAATGTCCTTTGATGAACAAAAGTTTTATGTTGGGGTGAATTCCATTTTTTATCTATTTTTTCTTTTGTCACCTGCTGTCTCAAGTGTTATACTAAGATGCCATTGCCAGCTCCCAGTTCATAAAGTTCAACCCTCATGGTTCCTCCCAAGAAGTGCATGATTTTGGCTCTTAAATATTTGAGTCATTGATCCATTTTGAGTCTTTTTTTTTTTTTAACAAAGTGTGAAGTAGGGTTTCAAATTCATTCTACTACATGTAGAAATCCAGTTGTCCCAGAATATTTTCTTGAAAACTATTCTTTCTTCATTGGGTAGATTTGGTAGCAATGTTGGAAAAGAATTGGCCATAAATGGGTAGGTTTATTTCTGGACTCAGGTCTATTGAATTGATCAGTACATCTGTTCTGATGACAACACCATAGTTTTAGTACTGTCACTTTTTAGTGGTTCTGAAATAGTGAAGCACAGGCCCTTTAATATTGTTCTTTTTCTTCCAGAGTGTTTGGGTTATTTAAAGCCCTTTGCAATTCCATTGAAGATTGGCATTTCCATTCCTGCAAAATGACTGTTGGCATTTTGATAGAGATTGTGTTGAATTGTTAGATAGTTTGGAGGACATTGCCATCTTAACAACAGTAAGTTTACCAATTCGTGATCACAGAATGTCTTTTCATTCATTTAAGGTTCTCTGACTTCCTTCAGCAATGCTTTGTTTCTTCCCGTGTACAAGTGTTCACACCCTTCATTACGTTTATTCTTAGGTATCTTATTCTTCTGGATACTGTTATGAATAGAATTATTTTCTTAAGTTCTTTTTTGGATTGTCCATTTCTGATGTGTAGAAACAAATCTGATTTTTGTGTGTTGACCTTGTGACATGCAGTTCTGCAGAATTCATTCATTAGTTCTAGTCATGATGTGGTGGACTGTTTGCTAATTTCCCTCTATACCAGGATCACGTCATCTGCCAAGAGAGATAATTTTACCTCTTCCTTCTACTTTGAAGGCCTCTGTTTGTTTTGCGTATCTAATTGTTCTGCAAGGACTTCAGTACAATGTCAACTGGCAGCAGTGAGAGACCAAGAATCCTCGGCTTTTCCTGGTGTCACAGTACAGCTTTCGGCCTTTTATCATCGCAGATGATGCTTTGGTTCACTTTTCTTTGCTTATTTTCTGTTTCTTCTCCCCATGCTGGATGATTGCTGTCGTCATATCTCCAATCTGCTGATTCTGTCTTCAGCTTGCTTTATTTTTCTGCAAAAGCTTTGGTTGAATTTTTTATGTCAATTTTTGTACTTTTCAGCTCCAGGCATTTTTTTTCCTTTATAATTTTTATGTCTATTGTATTTCACTTTCTTTATACCTTGTTTTCTTGATTTCCTGTAGTTGTTGGTTCATATTTTTCTTTAGCCATTTAAGCACATGTAAGCTAACTGTTCAAAGTGTTTTGAGTAAATCTGGTTCCTGGGCTTCTCGTGGATGGTTATCTATCAGTTTATTTTGTTCCAGTAAATGGACCTTACTTTTCTGTTTCTTTGTATGTCTTGTGATTTTTTGTTGTTGCTGCTGGAAATGGGTATCATTGTTTTGTTACTCTAGAAATTGTAATTCTTTTTTTAATTTTTCTTTCCCAGGTTTTGCTGTTGTTGTTTTTTTTTTAATTTTTTGAAGGCTGTGTGTCTAGTGACCTTTTCCCACTCTTCTCAAAGGAATGTATTTTATGTCATATGTTGCAGCGAAGTCTCTGTTCCTTAGTTTTTGTTCAGCTAGTGTATTTACTGAGTTTTTATTGAATACCAGGAGCTACAACAACAACCAGACACCTCTTCCTGTCTCTGATGTTTCACTCTGTGCTTGATCTCTCTGCAAACATGCAAACACTTAGCCAGGCCTGCAGCGATGTAGAGGTGAGCCTCAGGTGAGAGGGGAAGTTCTTCTCAGGTCTTTTCTGGACATGCATCTTGCCCTTGATTTGTGTGAGGCTTTTGGAATCACTCCTAATTCACGGTGCTGTTGATTACCCAGGTGTCCGAAACAAGACAACTACAACTACAATGACAACAGCACCCTGTCTCTCTGGCTCTTCGCCCCAGGCCTGGGTGGTATGTACCTTCCTCAGCTGTCACCCTGCTCACTCCACACTGTTCTGGAGCCGTTCCCACCACTTTCTAGCCTGGGTGAGTTGTGAGCTAGACTGGGCAGGGACAGGCACTCCTGCAGTGTGGAACAGACACACACAGTAATTGTGAGTAGGGCTGGCTGTGCTGCCTTTGCAAACAGACCAAAGGCCCACACTGGGAACGTGGGTGCTGCCTTCAAGAGCTGCTCCTCACCTCCGGAGTGACAGGGCAAGTGAAAACAGGTGTCTTGCTGTGGTTAGTTGCTTTTTTCTTGATTCAACGTCAGATTTGTTGCTAGAAACCTTTGACCATTATTCATATTTCTGGCAATGTAGTTTCTGAGAGTTTCTGACGTTTCTTTGGAGGAAGAGAAACTTGGAGCTGCCTAATTCAACATTTTGCTTACATCACTCACCCCCACCTGCACTAAAATACAGGTTTTTTTTTAAAGATTTTTTATTTATTTATTTATTTGACAGACAGAAATCACAAGTAGGCAGAGAGGCAGGCAGAGAGAGAGGAGGAAGCAGGCTCCCTGTGGAGCAGAGATCCTGATGCGGGGCTGGATCCCAGGACCCCGGGATCATGACCTGAGCCGAAGGCAGAGGCTTTAACCCACTGAGCCACCCAGGCGCCCCTAAAATACAGTTTTAAAGGAGTACCATCATTCTCATTTATTTACATATTGTCTATGGGTACTTTTATGCTACAGTTAAGTGAATTGTTGCAACAAAAAACATATATCCTAAAAAGGTAAAATATTTACCATCTGGTCCATTACAGCCAAGTGTGCTGACCTTGGCTGTGGACTGTTGAAGGCCAGGATTAGGGAATTACCTGGACAGCCTCTTTATTTCTTTCTATTGCACCTTCAGATTTAATAAGAATCTATGTTTATTGAGTAATTAGTATGTACCAAAGATTTTTAACCTCTTTTGTAAAATTTTACCTAAGTTTTATGGTTAAGAAAACCTGAAATTTGTAATATTTCAGAAATGTTGCTGCCCAGTAAGCTAGTGAACCTTACTTAGAACCCAGCATTCCAGAGAAAGAGCCCTCATCTGTTCACCCAGAAGTTTGGATAAAAATTTCTCTTTCACGAAGGCACTTCACTTACTCTTCACCTGTCATTCAGTTCACCATATAAGGCATTATTACTTCCCCAGTTTGTTTCAGGCAAGCTTTAGTGTTCAACGTATTATGCCGAGTGTCAGTTAGAACCAAGGGAGCCTGTGATATCATCATGCTCCCCGTCTCAGCACAGGCTTCTCCGGTGACCAATTTATTTTCCTGATCTTTATTAACCCAGGCAGCCTAAGCCTGCAGTTAGATTTAATCATAATAATGAGCCTCCTTTTTTATAGTAGCATGGATGGAGGTTAAGGTGTTCATTAAATCTCTAATGATACATTATATGTAGTATATTATTTCAGATTCTGTCACATCATGTCCAAGTATAGAATTTAGCGAAATGAATACAAGACCCCATGCTAGTTTGTCCAGATACAGAAATCCTGTTTCCTTTATCCCAGCAGAGGCACAGTGAGTCATCGAAGAACCCCCAAAATAGCTCTCACCGGCATGGAGCTTCCCAGACCGTCACTGTCCTTTATAGGGGCTTTATGACCTTACTCTTCAGCAGTCAGCCACCAAGTTGATTACTTTTCTGTTTTGTATCTTTATTAATTACAGATACTTCCCAGCAATTTTAAGAAAAAAATACAGAAAAGGAAAAATGAGTGAGAAGAATTAACATTACACATGTTACATTCCCACTAACTTCCACTGTCTCTAAAAAGAAATTTAAGTATAATTAATGGAGAGAGTGCCGAGCCCAAGTTGGGGTCCTGAGCTCTGCTCGAAGTCAGCTAACGATTGGCTTGCTCAGTCATGAGTGGGGTGGTCCAGGTTGCTCCATGATGGAGGTACTCTAGAAGGAGATGCTGTCTCCCCAACGGTATGCAGGCCGATGCGACTGCTCCGGTGGCAGGAGTCCCCTCTGAAGTACACAGCTCCCTCACTCCCCTGGGCTCACTGCAGGTCCAGGCTGTACTTGCCTTTTTTGGCTGACTCGCAGGCCTGCACTCTTCATGTCCACCCTGTCTGAGTTCCCTGGTTAGAAACTGTTTCCCAAGCCGCGAGTAGGCTTTGGATACTCTTTTTCTCAATTACCTTTGCTTAATACCTGGCACCTGGCAGGCCCTCTGTGCAGATGAGCTCAGGAAAGAATGTAATCTCTGTCACACATTCCATTCTGAAACGCACACCCACACACACCCAGATAAATAATCTGTGATTATGGATCCACTGATCCATAAGATAAGTAGTTAACACAGGTTCAGGCTGCTGGTTTTGTAACAGAGACTGCATTGCCAGTGTGGACTTTGATCTCATTGACACTAGTACCTGTGTGTCTGATGACATCATCCCTGACAGATGCAAACTAGGTATTTGTCGGATTGCTTCCTGCCGATCCTTAGTGATCTGTTTACTCTCCAAAATAAAAAGTAATTTCCCTGAAGCAAGTCTATTATAAATTTGTTTTCTCCCAGACGATAACCTCAAAAGTCATCACTGAGCCGATTTAAAGCTAGCTCTCTATCACCAGCAAGTCTTACTGTACAACCAGTGGACCTAAGAAGACAAAGGATCAGCCCCCCAGTATAATCGTAACCCGAGCAGGGCCGTCCTCACACTCCAGGAAATTGTGTTTCACCGCACACGTAACATGCTGCCAGTCACGTTTCTCCTTGACCCTCCTTCTGTTGACCTTTGTTCAGGTAGAGGGCTCAGAGTGTGGTAGAGAGCTGTGGGCCTGGCCCAGACCCTCCCGGGAATGTTTCCCTCGGACTGTTCAGGTTCTCCCGTTGGGTAGATGACCGCCTCCTGATCCTGATCACTGTCCCCTTTCCCTCGAAGCTAAGCAGACATGCTTCCTCTCCTGGCTTGCATGCATTTTGGAGGTGGCACAGATCTTCCTGCCAAGGGGGAGAGGTCAGTGCATATTTTTTTTTCTTGGGATAAACTACTGGTCTTTGTTTTCTTCTAAATCTCAAAGGATGATTGCTGTAGCAGTGCGTCTTCTGAGATCTTTCTTCTTAAAACAAACAGGAAACTATAAATTGAAGCATATTAGGGAGGTTTAAGTAACAATTAAGAAAGTGAATATAGGGGCGCCTGGGTGGCTCAGTGGGTTAAAGCTTCTGCCTTCAGTTTAGGTCATGATCCCGGGGTCCTGGGATTGAGCCACGCATTGGGCTCTCTGCTCAGCAGGGAGCCTGATTCCTTCCTCTCTCTCTGCCTTCCTCTCTGCCTACTTGTGATCTCTGTCTGTCAGATAAATAAATAATTTTTTAAGTGAATATAGTGGCCTTGGCATCTGTGGTTTGTGGGTTCTTGTCTCCAAATTCTCTAGCTGATGGTGTTTATGAGGTAGTGCATTCGGGGAGAGCACATCTAGTTTACATGAGCTCCATCCTCTGTCCTCGAATGTGCTTTAGGACGGCAGTCAGAGCAAAGTGTGTAGTCAGTACACACAGATGACAGGTAGGGAGAGGCGGGCTCATAGCCAGGTGGGTGGGTGGGTGGATGGATCGATGGGTGGATGGATAGACAGACACACAGACATGCAGACAGATAGGAGGAGAGGTAGCTGGGCCTATGGATGACGGGTGCGCCACAGATGGCAGAGGAGGGACTTTTCACAGTGCAGCTCCTCCATCCCTGTGCTCTCATTTGGCTTTACAGCTCCTGTGGGGGGGGACGAAGGTATTATAAATGTGATTTTCTGGAGTTGCATGTACAGAGATGGATCCCGCAGAAATGCTGTTGCTCAGAAATAGTCCTCGTAAACCAAATTTTAATATTAGACAAACAAAACTAGTACACTGTGGAATGATTTTGTTTTATCTTTTTTAAATCAGTGATCATAGATGACTAGCTCATTGACTCGGTGAGTCTTTTCAAAGAGTATTAATATCAAAATTATTATAGGGTTTGATTTGTTCAGAGCCTCGTTCCTATAAACATTAGTGCTGGAATCCTGACAATTCTGCATATCGGAAACTTACTACAAAATGCATACACTATTCTTCCATTTTCACAAGAGAGCTGATTTGTAGGAAAATGAAATGTGAAATTGTATCAGTCAAATGTATTTCAGAATCATTTCTATAGGAGAACGATCCTTGTGTGACATCTAGAAATAAATATCACAAATATAAAATAACTAAATAACTGCCAAACCAAGAGAAATTTGTATTCTCTTTTTTTCCTCTTTTACAACTAAGGAAGGAAATGGTAAGAATTAGCATAATTGGATGGCAAAATAGCCATCGAAATAATGTTTTATGAAAGACTTATTTAAGGTAAAGCAAAGGAATGCAGTTTTTTGATGTATCTATGTGAAAGAAGGATACCGGTGGCTTCCTTGATTAAGCCACAACTGACAGGTAGAATACATGTAATTCCTTTTTTTTCTTTTTCAAGTTTTTGTTTAAATTCCAGTTAGTTAGCATACAGTGTAATAGGAGTTTCAGGTGTACAATATAGGGATGCAGCAATTCTATACAGTACTCGGTGCTCACAGTGACACAGGTACCTGTATGGTGACCTGTGTGTCATCCCCGTCACCTGTTTCCCCATCCACCACCACCCCCCGCCCCACCTCCCCTCTGGTGACCATGAGTGTGTTCTCTAGAGTGAAGAGTCTGTTTCCTGGTTTGGTCGGAGTATATGTCATTCTAAAATGTGGGTCGTCAGAACTCATTCCTGAGTTCACATTACTGATGGTTTTGTTTCACATTTGGAAGCATCTAGTTTGGGGAGCTGGAGAACAGACATGTGTGCAGTGTCTCCTTACCTGGTTTAGTCGTGTTGTGTGAGCTTCCCCCTGCAGACGGTATAGACAGTGAGCAGGCTGAGCTCTCTCTGCTTCTCACAGGGCAGGAAAGGTCTGGGAGAGTATCAGGGGCACGTGCAAACCAAATCTGCTAAGTGGCCTGGGCTCCAGGAATCAAGCAAGTCTTGCTGACCTCCTTTCAATTCTGAGAAATGAAGCTTCCATCTGTGCGACCCAGTCCAATGATAGCCTATGATCTCCTTTGAGTACTTGAAGCAATTTATATCACTTAACATAAAGTTGGCCTTTTATTATTCCTACTTTATAAAGGAGGAAACTAAAGTCTACTCTCTTTAAGGAAACCAAATCACAGCCAGTCAATGGCAGAGTCCATGGTTAAAAATTCTGTCTGGTCCCAAGAATTGTGTCCTTCTGCTACTGACATTTTTCTGTAGTTATAAATCTAAGTAGATGGGGTCTGAATCAGATTCTTTGCTGACCTCAGGTGGCTCCATGTTTAGGAGAGTTTGTCTGAAATTCCATTTTCTGTCTGTCTACATTAGAATAAATCAAGCCAGCTAGGTGACCCAGTTCAATATATATATAGTACAAAAAGAATGAAGAGATAGATGGATGGGTGGATGGACGGATGGAGAAATGGATACATAGATGCATAGATAGATACAGAGATAAAAATAAAATCAATCAAATTAACAAAAGTGTAATTAGGCAAATAGAAGAAGAAACTGGGAATGCTACAATGCAAACACTATGATATAAAACAGAAAGACTCAATCTGTCTATCTGTTTATTTTTAAAGATTTATTTATTTATTTGGCAGAGAGAGAGAGAGGCAGAGAGGCAGGCGAGAGAGAGGGGGGAAGCAGGCTCCCTGCTGAGCAGAGAGCCCGATGCGGGGCTCAATCCCCGGACCCCAGGATTATGACCTAAACTGAAGGCAGAGGCTTTAACCCACTGAGCCACCCAGGCGCCCCTAAATCTATTTCTTAAATAGATTTCTACTTCAGGCTGCTTACATCTCTGACTTGGATCTACATCTAGAAAAAAAATATTCTTCATGGAGACATTTCCAAGCAGCAGTAAGTCCAACATGGCGGTCTTTACAAAGTCCTTGCAAGTGCAGTGAGCTCTCTCTGGCCGCACAGGATAGCAGTGTTCACAGAACCAGTCTGCTAATGGAGCAGAATATCCACTCAAGCTTTAATGGTGATGCTTTAAATCCTTCCAAGCTCTAAAAGTAATTTCTTTTGCTTAATTACTTTTTCAGGACTGTAAGGCATTTGGGCATTCTCACTCTAAATACAATTCTTTGCATTAATTTTCCGACATTTCTGTCAAGGTTATTTAAGTGCCTTTTCTCCGGTTCTCTATGTAGTGTGGGTAACAACACTATTTTATGTTCTATTTGAAAGTCCTATAAAATCTAAATATTAATCCCCAGCACAGAGACAAAGATGCATACTGACAGAAGCATACACACACACACAGAACTTTTGTTCAGTTTGTTAATTTGTTCACCTAAGTTAACTCACAACTCTACACACACACACACACACACACACACACAGAGGAATGAATGGCTTTGGTAAAACACTATTTCTCATTTGTTTTTCCTTTATCTATACTCAGTTTTTTATGGCTCGTTGTTTTCCACCTCTAATGTCATTATCTTAAGAAGAAAAAGAAAGTTGGTAATTTGGACCAAAGATACAAGATTCGCATTACTTTTAATGATTTTTCTTATCCAGAATATGCACTATTGTTTTGGTTCTGATTTTTACAATTATTAGATGAATTTGTCTAATTATCTTACAAGTCACTGTGGAAATACTCTATTTCTTGGACATATTTGCAAGCATATTAGGAAGTATAGTTTCTGAGTGAGTTCCCTAAGTTAGGATTCTTACACTAGGTAAGTTAGCAGGAGCACATTGTAGGAGCACACAAGTAAGACTCCTATGGGAATTTCCACAGATGGGGCTGCTAGGTGACCAGCTTCTCTCCCCATGGTCACCATTATTGCCACTATTATTCAGAGTCTAAGTCCACACTCCCACATTGCCACCTCATCCTCCACCACGCATGCACGAGTACGTGCACACGCACGCACACACACACACACACGTGCATATGTGCACACACACACAGGCATACACACAAACACACTCTTGTGGACACAGGGTAATCCTACTGCTTCTGCTCATTAAATCATTGAGAATAATTGTGTGAGAAAAATTGTAGAGGAACAGTATCATTGGCAATTGACTCATGAATTTCAAAATGATGTGGCTATATTTTACTAATTTTTCATTTTAGAAAAAAGAGAACTTAGAAAATTAATCCCCCCAAAAATATACTACCCATAGGGTATCCATGAGTATTAATGGTATAATCAATCTAAAAACTCTAATGCAATAATGGGTATATAGTAAGGATTGAACCCATGCTGAATCTTTACTCCTTTTTCCCTTTTGAAAACAAGCAAATGATATACTCTGATAGAACTGCTTTTAAAATTTTCCATTATAATCGATACTTTGTAAGTAATAAGTCATCACATTTATTACTGAGAGTGATCTATGGTTTAGTCCGTCTTATTTTACATTTCAGAGTTTTACTCAGATTTATGGAGCAGCTTCCTTCCATAGAAGATCTTTCGCCTTCCATCAGAACACTTCGTTGTTTGGAACTGACAAGTGTAATTATTTGATTACATATCTGGTGACCTAAAATTGTCAGGAAGCAGTAATTAACCAAAAGCATTTATTTGGGATCAAAGAATTGCAGTTCAGGGTACCCAGATTTGGGCAGCAACCCAAATGGTGCTCCATTGGGGAGCAAGTGTCGGGGGTTTTCAAAGATAAGAAGGAAATGCTCATATAAGATGCTTACCAAGAGTTTTGATGGTGTCAGTGGCAGAAACACTCTTGAGGAACCATGACTGGTTGCCGAGACTGTCACTGCACAGAAGTGGGTTAGTGCGGCACGCTGCCCATGCCCCTCCCCTTGGCTGGTCCAGAAGGTTGTGCTTGCCCCAGGAGAGGATGTGCACAAGGCCTGCCTCCTTTATGACCGCTGGTTCCATTTGAAACCCCCCCAATTTCTCTTTTCACACATCAAAACTAGTTTTGGACTTTCACATACATAATATTTGACTGTTTAGCAGTTTACATGAATCATTAAAATGGACTAATCAGATAACTGATTACACATCTTAGCAGCACCAGACCATAAGTCAAGAATCAAGGATTTTATTTTCAAATCTGTCACTCAGCTATGGGTTTGGGGACAATTCATTTCTTCTCTTCGTTCTTCTGTCAGAATTTATCATCGTTTTCCTAGATGTGATAGAACCTAAATGCTCTGTTTGAGCTTCAGGGGTTCTAGTCCTAGTCTCAAATTAGAGAGAAAGAGTTTTAGAAAATAATGAAGGAAGGAAGGAGGGGGTCAGGCAGGAGGGAGGAAGAGAAAGCTGGGTCAAAAGCTGTGTGTTGCCATCTCAGACTGAGAGTGGGAATGTCTTCCTTGAACACAAGGAATGGAAGTGAAGGAAGGATGCTGGGTGTGGTGCACACAGACAGCTGACAGGAATGACAGATGTTGTTATTGTCAAGGACACTGTTGAATGCTGGGCGTTGGAAGACCAAGGGGGAAACGCCCCACCTAACCGTGGTAGCAGCTACTAGAACTCACGACCGTCTAGGAAGTGTATGAGTAGAGAATCGTGTTTTTCAAGAATACCAGGAGATCAGATGGCTTCATGAAATAGAGTCTAGCTCTCTGGTTGACACTTGAACTGTCTTTATGGACCACGAAGGAGTGATTGCTTATGATGGAAAAAATGTATAGTTGGAATTATTAAATTTCTTTGGCATGTGTTTCCACATTTGTAAACTTTCCATCTTTAAAAGTGTATCTTACGTATTTGATAGCATTCCTGTCCCCACCGTAATGCCCATGTCTCCTCTCTGTTTATTTCAAACCAGTGTTTGGAACCTCTTCATGCCCTGAGAGGTCTCCCCTGACACAGCGGTCTCTACACTGCTCCTAACTGAAGAGCCGGGCCCAGTGTGGGCAACGGGGCTGGTGGGTACCGACCACAGCCCCCGCCGTGCCTGCCTGGCCGTGCGGTGCCTGCAGTGCCTCCGTGCTCCGTCCTGCCCACGTTATGGGGAGCCTTTCTGTGAGCCTGTCTGAGAACCTCGGTTACTACAGCAGGATCATGGTGCATATACGGTTTACGTGTTTAAAGGCGTGCTGCGTGAACTCCTTCCTAACTCTGCTTCTGCGTGGAGTGGGCCTGTGGTATTTATTTTTTTAATTTTTTAAAAGATTTTATTTATTTATTTGACAGAGAAAGCAAGAGAGCACAAGTAGGCAGAGCAAGAGAGGGAGAGGGAGAAGCAGGCTCCCCGCTGAGCAGGGAGCCCGATGCGGGGCTTGATCCCAGGACCCTGAGATCATGACCTGAGCCGAAGGCAGACGCTTAACAACTGAGCCGCCCAGGCACCCCAATAGGCCTGTTTTAAAGTGATGTAATTATTTCTTACGTCTGCCACTCCAGCCACAGTAAACACTTTGTTCCACAGCTGTCTGAAAATGATCTGGGTGTCCTTTCCCTGAGCTCCGTCTGCTCGGCCATGCTTCCCAGTGTTTCTCAGCCATCAGGTTGGGCCGCCTTCCCAACAGTGCCTGCCCGCTGCCCTTCTGACCCCGCCACCACCCAGGGGATGCTGTCTCCCAGTGTGGACTTGTGCCTCTCTGGGCAGACTGCCCGGATGCATTTCTAGGAGAGCACCTCCTCTGGCTTGTGCCGGGGAGAAGGTGTACACTGCCGAGGTCATGTGTGCGGGGACCATGTGGGGAGTCAGCACCTCAGGCCGCCAGGCCCAGCACAGCCCAGCGAGGTGCTCACAGCTTCTGTTCTGAGGGCACAGCTCATGGCTTCATGGTCCGTTTCAATTTAAACGAGTCCTGTAACTTCCCGAAGTGAACTTTCTTGTTTTCTAGAGTGCTGATGATAAAACAGCCCAGCATACGAAATTGCCACGGAGACTTTCTGTTGTTCTCAGATGCTGAGCATCTGATAGACAATAGCTACCGCAGCATTTTGGCCCCCGCTCTCCTCCCTTTTCACGGCCGGTGGTTCTGCTCCTGTGCTTGCGCGGTCTACCACCTCTGTCCCCAGACCGGCACCCCGTCCTTCACCTCACACGCTCTTGTAGCCTAGATCCCACAGATGCAGGAGGGGAAGGGTCAACCTGGATGCTCAAAGGATCTGGGAACAAACTGCTGCTCCTTTGGTCTGTGGTTTAGGGCTTCAGGGAATCTGGCATTCTGTTTCCTAAAAATCTTATACCCGCATACTCTCAAGATTTATATTTAAATATTTTTCAAGTAAAGTCAAAAATTTTATCCCATGCTCTAATGAAACTAAACATTGCTATTGATATAAATGTAATCTTACTAAATATTACTTCTCCAACTAGAGGGAAAAACCTTAGCGAATAGAACAAATGGACTGAAAGTGAGAACTCTCAGCCAAGAGAAAGGCTTTCTGTTTTGGGCAGGTGCTAAATGGCCAAGAGTGGACAGCACAAAGCACTGAGTCATAAGCAAGTCTTTGACCCTGTGCAGCCTGTTGCCTCCCCGTCTCCCATGACTGTGTTGTCTGCAGCACAGGTGTGAGATGCCGGGAGTCTGCGGTCCCCCTTCTGATTCCTAGAGATAAATGAAGATCATCACTGAGACCCTGTTGAAAACCGTCTGTTACCTGCTGCTGCACATCAGGGCAGCCGTCAGCCCCAGCCAAGTGCTTGACTGGCCGCCTTCAGGCCCTCGGATGCACTGCTTGGATGACTTCCCAGTGTCCCTTGTGATGACTGGTATCCCCAAGCTTCAGACAGCAAGGGCTGGATTTGAACATGGGCCACATCGGTCACACTCTGCATTTGACCTCCACGTACCAGGAATGCCCCAGGACAGAGCAGACGTGTGTGTGCTGCGTCTAACCTCACACTCTCTGTGCCTCGCACCCCGCACGGCTGGTTAAGAGAGGGAAACTGCTGAGCACGTGCTGAGCTTCGGCCCATGCACTTTTGTGTTTCACAAGGTACCAGCTGTGATTTTCCTGTTTGAAGTGCTGAGCAGGTGGTGTTTTCTAAGCAGTTGTTGGTTTTTCTTCCTTCATGAGGGAGAGACTCAGAGATGTGCCAGGTGATTTCTGTAGTCAGAAGGCGATAAATCAGATCACTGGGTGTGCTTTGATTAGGAAAGCATGTGATTTGGGACACGGCCACAGAGGTCTGGGAGGTGGGGCTGAGCCCGACTGTCAGCCTCTCAGTTGTTATTCAGCATCGTCCTGGGAGCTTTGTCTCAGTTCTTGTGACTTGGTGAGAGATGAGGAGTTGGGACCTGCACTCGGTGGAGGTGCTCATGACACCGCCTGCGTGGAGTACAATCGAGGAGCAGTGGTCAGCACCTTGGGGAAAGGGCCATGGGGGTGGTGCAAGGAATGGCTGCATCTTGCATAGCACAAGCCGCAGGCCACCTGCCTCTGGTCAGGAGACCAGCTTCCTACCCAGTGTATCACTTACAGCCATGTTTCATGCTTCCTCTATTCCATTCTCCCTACAAAACAAGGAACTAGAGGGGCGCCTGGGTGGCTCAGTGGGTTAAGCCTCTGCCTTCGTCTCAGGTCATGATCTCAGGGTCCTGGGATCAAGTCCCACATCGGGCTCTCTGCTCAGCTGAGAGCCTGCTTCCCCCTCTCTCTCTGCCTGCCTCTCTGCCTACTTGTGATCTCTGTCTGTCAAATAAATAAATACATTCTTTTAAAAAACCACAAAAAAAAAAAAAAGCAAAAAACAAGGACTAGAGAAAACATCAGGCTCAGTGAGTATTCTGTGTACCAGCTCACCAGCTCAGGTTGGCCTCTCTTTTCTTTAAGTCTCCCTTCCTTTTTTTCTTTTTCTTTTTTTTTAAATTCTGGAGTGTAAACACAAACATCATCTTGAATTTTCTCCTACCTGTGGATGTCCGTGTACAAGGAAGATGGGAAAGTGACTGTAAGTGGATCTGAGAATGAGCTAATGCACTGAGAGAAAGTGAGGTTATTGCCTGTCCTTGGGATTTTCTCTGCTGTTTCTCACAGCATCCCAAACTACATGGATCATTTAAATTGTTTTGGTTGAAATTTTGGCTCAAAGGACCTCTGACAAGTGCAACAGACCAGAAGCCCATCCAAAGCAAATGGGTTTTGAAAGCAGCATAGTCAGTGGGGGAGTTCAGAACGTGGCACAGAAAAGAGGACCTGGACTGGAACACTGGTGCTGGTCTTAGGGAATTAGTTTCCAGCAGAGATAGGGAGTGGGTATATGAGGCCAAACACAATACAGAATAAGAGCAGTGAAAACAAGTGGCATATAATGAGCTAGGTCAAGTGTTTTAGAATGAAATCCATCAAGAACTGTAGTAAGCCAGGGGTGTCTTTTTGAGTTACCGGCTGTGTATTTCGAGAAGGAGGAACAGATTAAAAGACATAGGCATGAGTTGACAACATTGGAAAAATATGACAATAGAATTTCAGCTTCTCAGTTATTCATGGATATATTTATTCTTCAAAAGATTATGTGTGTTGATGGTTCAGAATTCTAAAACCACATGGGGTTAATTATAACCAACCAGAATCCTAATATTATAATAGGATCAGAATGCATTTTGCTCAAGGAAGTTTTTAAAATCAAAATCTACTTTTTTCTGTCTTTATCAGGAATCCACTTTAAGTCTTACATTTTCACCAAAGGTTAAAAGCCTTATTTACATAATTACCCTTCCCAGTTTCCTAGTTAAATGTGTTTACATTGGTAAAATACCTTCTTCCACACTCTATATTTGCCTTATCTCAAGTAGAAAAGATGTTTACCCTTTTTTCTGGGGACCATTAGTAGCGCTTCTAGGGGAAAAGTATAAGGTAACAGTTTAATGAACTTCTTGTCTGTTATATGAGTTTTGGCCAATTTAGGACTTTGGAAGGAGGCTACACAGCCAGATATTTGGGTCTTGAGCTCAAGGGAGTATAAGACTAAAGTTTCAACCTTGTCTTGGCATGCCCCCATAATTCCCAAGACTTTGCTTAGCTCTAATGCTGACCTGGGAATACTATACTTCATTTACTTATTGTAATGACTGAGCATCTATTAGTATCTGGACCAGAGTTAGTGAGTACCAGATTAAAATTTGATATCATCATTCCTATTGCTAGCATGATGCTAGGCAGTGAAAGGGAATCTGAATAACTACCCTTAACATTAGTGACTATTAAATGGTTTGAAGAGCCAGGAATTTTATTTCCTTAACAGTATTTTTGTTCTTCTTGGTAAGATAATTTTTGATCAAAGAAAACATTTATTTATTTGCTTATTATTAAATGTATACATATGTAAAAGTACTGATATATTTGGTACATAAAATATAGAGAAACATAAAATTTTTTCAAGTGAGATAAGAGATTTAGAAGTTATAATACACTCTAAGATATCATTTTGCAGGGAAATAGGGTTACACACCCCCACTCCCCACGTTGGAGCACAGGCAACTAGCTAGTAAGTAAAATTGGCTATCTCATATTCCTGTACTCATGCCTCTTTTGTAAATTATTTTAATTGTTCATTATGTATTCAGGTGACAGTGGAAGGTGGTAGAATTAGAAGGAAATGGAAAATTGTCTTTATGAGCAACAGTTTACACTTAAAATCATTGTTAAAATGACGATTTCCATTGTTAACACATTTACCTGCAGTGTCTCACATTTATCTCTAAAATAGTTCATCAGAAGCATTTAATAAATAAAGATAAGTGTATTTTTATGCATTTATATCAGTTTAATTGTTAATTGTAAATGATGTACTAACAAAAAGTCACCAGCCCTGCCATTTAGATTTATCTATGTAAAACAGAGTTGTGTTAAAGGGTCTTGAAATTGACTGACTTGCTCTCTATAAAGCACGTGATGATCAGGCACAAGATATTCTAAGGATTTTAGAGTTTTGAAAACTTTTCATCAACGTATGAACAGATAGTTTATCTATACTTATATTGCTATCTGTTCTCCTGAGATATACAAACTTCTTGACTACTCATTATCAAGAACAGTGAATGATCTGAGATTTTTCTCTACTTATAACAATGAGAATGAAATATGAAGATAATTACCTATCAGTTGGGAAACATAAATGAAGACCCAAAAGAGTAGTTATATAACAGTACCCTAGATAAAATCGTATTTGTCAGCAACCTACAGGAGGTATTGAACATTACTTAAGCCACCGAGGCCATATTTTATTCATTGTCATTTCTAACAACTTCAATTAATGTCAAGTCATTTGCAAAGAGTGAATGAATAGGTAATAAAGAATAAGACAACAAAAAAAGACTAACACAAGATCTATAAAAGGAAAATCCCTCTTTTAATTCTGAGATGAACTCTGATTGCTATGATAGATGAGAGAGAAATAGTCTCTTTGTGGCTACTCATTTCATCTAAAAGAAGAATAATCCTGTGAACTTTGCAAAGTTCAATGGCCTGTTTCTTCAGTTAGCTATTAGAAAGCATTTAGGACTTCTTCCTTGCCAATTTGGATACCTTTTATTTCTCTTTGTTGTCTGATTGCTGTTGCTAGGACTTCTAATACTATGTTGAACAAGAGTGGTGAGAGTGGGCATCCTTGTCGTGTTCCTGATCTCAACGGGAAGGCTGTGAGCTTCTTCCCATTGAGGATGATGTTTGCTG